>WTXF01000307.1:0-26617 GCA_022496215.1 Russula brevipes | reverse complement strand
TATCTTCTACCTTCATTGGATTCTGATAAGAACTGGACGATACGACGGTACCCTCTTGCTAATGCGCCCTGGGACGGTGTCTGGCCGTCCGTGTCCTGTGCTATCGAATCGGCGCCCTGCTCGAGAAGTATCCTGGATTCCACATCTCTCTGCCGCACAAAGTGAATGGTGTCCTGCCGTTCTTGGTCCGTGCTGTCGGATCTGCGCCCCACTCGAGAAGCGTCCGAATGCCTTCCCATTTCCCCACTCCGACGCAAAGTGCAATGGTGTCCAGCCGTCCTTGGTCCGTGCTGTCGGATCTGCGCCCCGCTCGAGAAGCGTCCGAATGCCTTCCACATTTCCCCACTTGCGACGCAAAGTGCAATGGTGTCAGCCATCCTTCGTCCGTGCTGTCGGATCTGCGCCCCGCTCGAGAAGCGTCCGAATGCCTTCCACATTTCCCCTCGCGACGCAATGTGCAATGGTGTCTGGCCGTTCTTGGTCCGTGCTGTCGGATCTGCGCCCAGCTCGAGAAGCGTCCGAATGCCTTCCACATTTCCCTGACTGCGACGCAAAGTGCAATGGTGTCCGGCCGTTCTTGTCCGTGCTGTCGGATCTGCGCCCGCTCGAGAAGCGTCCGAATGCCTTCCACATTTCCCTCTGCGACGCAAAGTGCAATGGTGTCGCCTCCTTGGTCCGTGCTGTCGGATCTGCGCCCCGCTCGAGAAGCGTCCGAATGCCTTCCACATTTCTCTGACGCAAAGTGCAATGGTGTCTTGCCGTCCTTGGTCCTGTGCTGTCGGATCTGCGCCCCGCTCGAGAAGCGTCCGAATGCCTTCCACATTTCCCCACTCCGACGCAATGTGCAATGGTGTCTTGCCGCTCTTGTCCTTTGCTGTGGATCTGCGCCCCGCTCGAGAAGCACCCGAACGACTCCTGCATGTCCCCTGCGCGACGCCACATCCAATGCAGTCGACTCCTCGAACGCCCGAGAGTGCACGTCCTGTGAGCGCGCGATCACCAGGTACTCCACAATTCTCTCCAAGCCACAAAGGGCTGCGTAATGCAACGCTGTCCCTCGGGGTTTCAATGACCTTCCGTCACGTGCTTTTCGCGTCCGCGAATTCAATGCTGGATCGTATATCCATAACCAGATCCCAAGATGTGGCTTGCTCGGGTCGAACAACCTTTTCATCCCTTCCTCCGCGTTCGCTGAAACATTTTCGAATCGGGCATGGTCAAGCCAGTGCTCCGCAGCGTAGTCGGCCAGGGGGAATTTCTCCAGGCCGTCTTCAGTGATGCTTGTATCCAGGTGGAGCAGGATGCCCAGACACGCTCGCGCGACAACGGTGTGAGCGGATGTCAAGGAAGTGTGGTAACGGCGGGGATTTTCGTCATTTGTTTTGGCAAGGCGGTCAGACATCAGGAACTCCTTCACCGAAAAGTGAGAGAACTGAATCACTGATCGGCCCCTTTCATTGACGACGGACAGCAAGGTGGAACAGATGGATAGCACCGCATCCAATGGATCTTCCGAGCGCCAGCCCTCGTGGAATCCTGGAATCGGCTCTCCTTGAACTCAAACGCAAGAAACTCAGCGAGTTCCTTTACACGGAGAGGCCGGGAGGCCACGGCGACGCATTGGAACAGACGGTGGGCAAGGCTCCAGTCCGCCTTTTTAATCTGTCGCAACGTTCGCGAGTACGTCTCGTCGAGGCTCTCTGGTAATTCGGCTAGCGCTTGCCGGAGAGATACTGGGTGGCAACCGCGAAGGTAGACCTGCTGACAATACACCCATCGGAACCTGCGTAATGGGTATCAGCGACCCTTCAACCATTCCGCTGTTGATTCCTTACATTCCGTTAGCGTTTCTTGTCAGGACATCAATCACCATTTCCTTGTCCTCTGCTTTCCACCTTCGGTTTTCTGGGTCCTCGCTGATGACCGACTTGATATAGTTGTTGATATCCTCGATCTGTCCGCTCTCGTCATGCAGGAAACAGAACGAAAAGCCAACGAGTCCAGAGCCAATTTGATGTCCATCTCGGGTCGGCTGGTAATGCATATCCGCACATTCGGAAGCTTCGAGTTGACAAGTTTTTGTAAAAATGTTAGGACATCCCTCCGGGAGTACGGGTTGTCGGAAGTAGCTGGACATTCATCCAGGCCGTCAACAATAAGGTAGACAGGGGCTTGCCCCGGAAGCTCGAGTAGCTTCGTTAAACACTCGACAAGTATATCATCGCTGGGATGTTGCGAGCCATTTTTGTGCTCCGAGTATAATTTTGAAAGAATCTCGCAGTAGGAGTCGGATTGATAACACAGCTGAACTAGGAGAGATGAGATCAGCCCACGCAAGTCCTTCTTGTCATCCTCCCTAAAGTCGCAATAAAAGAAGGCGAGCGAGGTAAGCCCTGATTTCTGCATGGTTTTGATATCCTCGATAATTGAGGAGCTGCACAGCACAATAAGCTCCAAATACGGAAACGTCGAAAAGGCTAACGTACCAAATTACGCTCTTTCCCGCACCCGCTACAATCGGGAAAACCATCAGTCTTTCTCGGAAGCGTGCCGGCTGCATGGCAACTCACGTTTCCCATGAATCCATAAAAGGGAACTCGGCCCGGACTTCTTCCATTCCGAGAGGATATCACCGTCGGCAAACCATGCCGCCGTCCCTCTGTGATGCGATTTGCGAGCGATGTGATGATTTTTCCACGGATCGGGAGGAGAGAGCCATTTCCGGACATTTGCTGTAACTTGTCGTCTGCCAAATAATCTCAGTGTTTCCGGTTCGCAGAGGCAACAGTTCGATATAACCCACATTTCATTTTGTTCATTTCGCATGACATTTGCTGCATCGTTTCTATCCCTCAATCAGACACGGTGAAGCTAATTGGAACCAGTAAAACATACCGAGGGCAGCTCGGAAAGTGTTAATCGATGCCTTGCCGTCTAGAGGGAGTGGCGCTCAACAGACGGCCGGACAAGTCATGTGCGTTTGCTCACCGTCCATGTTCATGAATGTCTTCACGTTTTGCACGAGACCATAAACAACCTCCAGAGTCTGTGCTGCTGTCGTGCGAGCCTCGTCCTGCGTGAGTCGATCCAGCCTTTGCAGCACAGCCTCCACTTCGTTATCTCCCAAAAGCTTCTTTACCAGTTTCACTGTGCTGCGTTCAGGTCAACTGGGTAATCAACGAGGTCAGACTCACATGGTCGCTTCTGCTTAACCTGCTTGGTCACCAGGGCAAGGGTCGAAAGTAGCTCCACCATTATTTTAACGATCATTTCCGCCATTGCCGCTGTTGGAGAGATTTTGGTGTATATATCAAGACGACCGAGGAAGCGTCCGATAGACTCGAGCAAGTCGACCAGGGCATCGTAGCTCGCACCAACGTCCTTGACCGCCTGATACATTTAAATGTCACAAAGATACGCATGTCAGGAGCGAGGGAAGGCACATACAGCGAGCAGGACAGCGACGCCCGAGACTATTGCCTTCGCAGGTGGAAACGGCTGTGGAAATAACGATCAGAGAGGTGGGACGCCAGTTAGCACCCTGCAGCGTACCACACTAACGACTTCGCTGAGGGTAGTGCTATTTGAGAGTGCATGGACCGCTGACACGGCACTCTTCAGCGACTTCATGATTCTGCCGTTGTTTCCCCGAAATTCAGTAAAGGCGTGCGTTTGCTGTTGAAGAATATCGAGAACGGAGTCGACTGAATTACAACCCTGGAGTTGCTCGGCGAGTGGATGTCTGGCCAATTTTGTGCCCGTCTGCTTCTCGTAGTCTTGCAAGGCGTGCTCGAATAGCTCTCGGAAATGAGAGGCTTGTGAGTAATCTGTCATATTGCAAACGGTGGAGAAATGTAGCTTTGGGGAAGCGAGATGGACCTCTGTGAGGAAGTAGTGGCTAGGCGGAAGGATGAGGTGGTGGTGGGTTGAGGGGAAGGACGAGGAGACTGCCTCGCTATCGATGGCAGGCAGCGCATGTCAATTGCCCGAAGCAGGAGGGCATAAATTGCCATTGAGCGATATTGAGCGCTCGAATGCGGTCTCGAACCACGGATGAGTCGATCGATTGAAGGCGTGCGAAGACACGTGGACGAGTGGCAGTGAGCTGTCTCACGGGTACCTCGTCCACGATCTTTTTTTTTTTTTTTTTTTTTTTTAATTCCATTAACGTGCGTCTCGGGGTGCAGAACCCCACGTAGCACTATCTGTATGTACTTTACATTTCTGGGTATCTACGAGTATGTGGTTTTATCAGTTTATAGTAATAGTGACCTATTCTGTGTCCAGCATGTAGCTGAACTCCCAACGGCCACTGAGGCATATAACGAGCACATTACTAATGTGCAAAGGGCCCTGGTGTGAGGCTATCGACTTTACCGGGGTGAGTGGGTAGAGCTTGATAGGTGGGCTCCTTGTGATCGTTTTGCTGCCTGAGTATGAGAGTGTTGCTGTGCGGCGCCTAAGAGAAGGCCCGAGCATGGCTCGTTTGACGGGAGTTGACGTGGGCAGGCGTGCGCCGGCCTGCGCCCGAGGTTGGTGTCTGCTGAGAGTGTCGTTGTCGTTGCGTCTTCCTGGGGTTTGCTCTGCTTGCTTTTGGCGTGACTTCTCCGGACTCTTGAGGGGACCGTGGTGTGAAAGCGAGTCTTTTTGGGGGTTGCTGAGTTTGGGAGCTTGTGCTGGCGTTGAGTGAGGAGAGAGGAGGGCGCCTTGCGTTTTTGGGGTGATTGCGGGAGGGTTTCTGTTGCGAGATCGGGGGAGCAGACGGGCGTTGGGCGGAGAGTTGCAGTTGACAGCAGTATTGGCGACACCGGTGTTCCGTCGGACCAGAATAATTGGGCAGGGGTGTTGGGGCTATCGGTTCAGGGACTTCTAGCTCCGTTGGTGAGGGAGGAGGTGGGGGGGAGGCAGTGGGTGCGGAAGGGGGGTTTTTCGATTTGGGGGACGCTGCTTCCACCTTTTCACAGTAGCACGTGCGCCAAAGGCGTATAGGTGCTTTTCTGCCAGCAGCGATTTAGCTAGCGATCCATCCGGGTCCTCGAATGCCACGACGAGTGAGGAGGATGAGCCTGCTGTGTACTGGGAGGGGGGGCGGACCCAGTTGGGTTTCTGGGTGACTAGGAGGGATGCGTATATGGGGTTTTCGCTTGCGAAGGCCTCGTGGCATTCTTCAGCGCTGTACGCGTGCGCCCGGTCTGGGAGGACTCCTGTGGGGGTGCCGTTGATGAGAATTTTGGACCATTTGACGTTTGGTCTCGCTATAGGGAGGGGAGAGGGGTCGTCTTTAGACCAGATTTGGTCCTCAGCGAGGGCCAGGGCGAGGGTGTCTGTACTGTTCCGGAGTTGTTGGGCTGTGGTCATGTGTCCACCGGTGATCACGAGGTTGCGGTTAGCAGTCCACCGCGTGGCTGCTATTCGCACCTGGTGATGAGGTGACGACCTTAAGGCCTCGTTGAAAATTTCGGTGAGTGAGCTGGCCTTGGCCGGATATCATCGTCATCGAGGGGCGTGCCCTTAAGGTCCATTACGAGACTGGCTCGCGTGACCTGGTGGCAGCCGCCTTAGCGTATGAGGGGGCGGTTGGTGAGGTGGACTCCCCCGCCTTGCTGCTGTGGGAGGGGAGGGGGGTTTGTTGGAGCGGTTGCTTGCCTTCTGGAGAAGGGTGTTCACTGATTTTTGACAGCGCGTTGAGTGACGACTTGATCTCGCTGATCTCATCTTTATGGTGAGGGGGAGTTGAGAAGGCAGGGCGGTGAGCTTTGAGATGCAGGGGGTGGAGAGGAATGCGGTCAGGATGGATTGGAGTTCTTCCCTTTGCTGGGCTGTGGTGTTTCCGCCTGAGTCTAGGGCGGAGCAACCTTCTGCGGCAGCTTGGAGAATTTTACGTAATTTTGGGATAGTGGGCGGGTGATTGTTGGACATGGTGGTGGTAGCGGTGAAAGGAGCCTCGTCCACGATCTTATTTGCTCGACTTCACGCTTTCTAACCGGCACCTCTGTCCATCCCCCGGAGCAATTCCGACGACTTCTCTCCTGATGGTGAAGTGATTTGCACCGTCAACAGCCACGTTAAACACACCAAAGCCAAATGCCCTGGCCAGTCTGGCCTCGCCAACTCGGGCCCATATCGTGGGGTGCTACCACTGCTACCGCAGGTATGAGACCAAGACCATGGCTCTTCCCCTTTCCGAGAGACCCAACGCGAGTCATACGGAACTTTACTGCCCCGCTCGCAACAATCACTAGGGCGGCAGCTTTGAACGTCATTTGCGGGCATTACGACGGCATAGGAGAAAATGCCCAATCTCATTGTTGGCCAAGGGCATGATTAGATCGGCCAACTAACATCATGGACGAGAGTATTAAGACTGAGATACTGTCCATGCAATCACGGTGGGATGCCACTCTGTTGCTTAGGTTGTTGCTGTAGTAGCTACGGACATTCGTCTTTCAAACCCACTCCAATAAAGACTTGTATAAATGACGTATCGAGTTGGCAGACCTGAGGAAACATATTTACCCTTCGACTCATATGTGGCCTTCCTCACCTCACAAACTGCCTTGGCTCGCGCATGAAACCAGGTTGCGGAAGAAGTGCGTCTGGGAAAAATTGGGCGAACGTCCTCCCCATCGCCACACCCATTGTTGTTATCACGAATACCACAGCCCACATGACAAGCCATACGTGGGTTCCTCCTCGTGCCGATAACAATAACATGCGTCTAGATGGAACCATTATGGGCGATGGAAGCGGATTAACGACGAAGAGGAAGAGCCAGACGTGATTGCAGACGGTGAGCCAGCGCGCTCCGAACGATTGACGACGATGTGCACAGCGGGTGGCATCACGGTGACCACCGAGTTCGAGAATTCAGCATAAAGAAGTACACGAAAGAGAAAACGAGAGGTGCGCACCTAAGGTTGCGCGACGACCGAGGACAAGCAAGACGCTGCAGGGTTACTAAAGGGAAAGGCTAGGAAAGGAAGAGCGGGGGCGATGAGGTTGAGGCGCGAGCCCGGGGGTTGACGTGCATCGGCCGACACGAGATCCGAAGGGCGAGGTCGCCGGCGGTGAACTTGTGTGGCTGGCTTGGATCAAAGAAGGGCAAAGGCAGCCGTCGTTACGAACCCCATATGACGATACTGACCGGCTGCGGAGGGTCAGCGCCACAATTTGGAGCCGCGACACGCACAAACACGACCAAAGCATTCTGGAACCGCGACCGGCTCCCACTCGCCCGTCGTCGTCGTCGACTCGCACAGTCACAAGTGCACCCTTGACACCCTTCCGACATGGGTAAATGGTACATCACATTTCTACGCACCCGTCCAAATAGGGAACTGACATCACCCGCAGGACTTCAGAACAATATGACAACGTACTCGCCGCTAACTCGCCGCTAAGATTAAAAACCTGGTGTACGCTCGTTATTTCACCATGGCCATTCCCGCTTCTCATTCTACGGTGCTTATCGCGTCGTTCTTCTCATTCACCCTCCGATTTAGCATTGGCGCCGTGAAAAGATCGAAACTCAATAGATTGGAACCCGCGATATCCTATGAAAAGTTCGTGGAGGACCTCGATCCCGGGGACTCGTTTACCACCACTTTGACGGAACTGCTTGTTCGGGTGTGTCCAGGATATCTGCTTTCATATACTCTCACCGCCGACGATGGTCATCGTCGTAGGAAATGGCCGAGCGCCGTCAGCGACAAGCAGCAGACCGTCGCCTCATATCCGACCGCACCGCTAAGGGCCTCCGTACCCTCGCCGCACCACAGCGTGTCTATCGCGACCGCACCGGGCGTGGTGTTGCTGCTCGTCGTCCACTGAACCTCACCGATTACCTCTCCGTCCCGCCCGAGGACATAGACCTCGATGACGATAACGATAACGACAGCCTGGAGAGTATGATCAACCCCTCTGGCGCCATCGAGGGTGCTCGCATGAACTCTGATATTTATGATGCGTACTCCAACCCCGGCCCTCGTTCGTCCTTTATTTTCTGCCCTATTTTGCTCTTATTCTCAATTGTACCCAGCGTCGACGGAACCACTATCTCCCCCGCGACGCCGCATCTGCGTCATATGCTCCGCTCTGCCACACGACGCGAGGACTGGGTTCTCCTTCGGGACACATCTCCCGATGGATGGGCCCCGCCATCGCCAACTGCAGCGCCATCAGCCCCGCCGCTGACCCGCCAACCGTCCATCCGGCGCCTCCCTACCCGATCGCGAACCGTCTATTTTACCGACTTCACCTCGCGGCGCCGCTCATCCGGACGTGAGGGCAACAACGCGGGTCCTAGCGCCGAACCCGATGCAGACGACTCGACTGCCACAGTGACGACGTCATCGCGCCTCTCGCCGAACACGACCAGCGTGCCTCCCCGTCGGTTCTTCCCGTCGCGGCGCCCAGAGCTGCCATGGAGCCCCGCGCCAGAGAGCGCGACCCCCAGCACCGATACAGGCTCGGGAACAGGGACGGGGATGGGGACACCCGCGGTCCAGAGCTCGCGCTCGAGCCCGGCACCTCATGCGGACGCGCGGTCGCAGCGCGCGTTCCTCTCGCTCCCACCACCGCCGCCGGCCGATATGCTTAGTCCCCGCCTGCGTGGCACCGCTTTTGGCGGCGTGCATTCACCCGAGTCGCCGCCGGCTCCGCTGCCGTATGTCACGATGCTGCGCACTGCGTTCCCAGCGCCGATGGGCGTAAGGATAGCCCTCGTGTACACCCACCGTCGAACTGAGCGCGAGTGGGAACGGGAACGAGACCACGATGGGGCGCGGTTCAGGGATGAAAGGGACAAGTGTCCGCCGCTCCCAGGAGAGAATCACCGCCGTGGGTTGACCGAGAGAGGGGGAGGGATAGACGGCCACTGTCTCGATCGCGCTCGCTACCATCACGCTGGCAGGGTAACTTGTGTTGTGTGTTGCCGGACCGTAAAATGAACATGAGAATTGCGGCCTCATGCAGCGCTGGCCGAGGTCGGCACTCGACCTCAGCCCCTCGGTTACGGTTCGTCCGTCCTACAAGACCGCCCTGATATCGATGGGCAGCAGCTTGTTTGGAGATGACAACTACCCAATACCGCGGGGGTTTATGCCCACAGCCCATCCTTAGCCGCATTCGCGACATCCACGAGTTGGAACCCTTTCAAAACGGAACAAGATGAGGAAAAGGGAGAAAGCCCGGAGAGAATATCTCTATACGACTCCCAAGATTTTTCAGTATCCGGGCGCATTCACAGGTGCGTCGCGATTCAGTGATGTACCAAGGCCCATCCGATGACGTCCACGTGCCCAACCAGGGCAGAACATAGTGCAGCCCGGCATCCCGCAAGTGCATCTACTGCTATCCCCATCGCCCCCATGGGTGCGAATGCAACGTCTACACAAGTTCCTGTTTCAGCAGCTCCGATGGTAGTTGCAGGTGCCGGTGCCGGTGCTGCTCCCGCACCAGGGGCTGTAGGTGCTGCTGCACCGGTGACCCCATCCCAGATGATGCCGATGACGTTCCCTGGCGCCTTTGATTACTCCACCATGCTGATCGCGGTGCCACTGCCCCCGTCATCCCTCGCCGCTCTCGTCGCTCCGAACGTCGCAGCCGCCGGCGTAGTCCAACGCCATCGGCGGGGTCCAGTGGGAGCGAAACAGACTCACGCTACTCAAGTCCGGGCTCGTACGATTCAGCAGATTACGATGGCCACCACCGCTCTAGCAGTGGGCACAATCCCCTCCCGCGTCCGCCCAAGGATGTTCTCTCGAGCACACCATTCCGGCCTGTCCTCACGCAGCTCCCGAGTGCGCAGTACAATTCCTGGGGCATCGGTGGGACCAGTTCCTATGTTCCCGAATCGCAATCCCAGCCCCAGCCAACCACGTACAGCAACGTCCGGCCCCGCAGGCAGCGCCGTCGGCGGCAGCGCGACCAGTTCTCCATGCCGTCACTGCCAGCTGCGGTTAATGCCCTGACTCGACCATTCGTCACGCATGGGATGACCATGCCCGAGCCGCAGCCCGCACCGCCGCCACCCCCAGCGGGCCCTTCGATGACCCCCCGCGCACCCCCGGTCTTCCAGCATAGCCCGCAAATGCACATGCCCAGCCCCGACATGGGGCCGCAAGGACCACCCGTGATTCCCCAAGGCATGATGCCGATGCCGAGCCCCGCCCCCGCCGGCTCGACGCCCTTCGTCGGCCGAGGCCTCAGCACCCCCCGGACGCCCCATGCGTCGGCGATGCCCCCGCACGGCCAGACGATGCCGGCAGGCGCCGGCTTCGCACCAAGCCCCTCGCCCGGGCATGTGCCGATGCCGATGCCTTCGCCCGCGATGGGGCACGGCACGCGGCCGCAGACGCCGATGATCCCGCCACCGGGCAGCATGCTGCCGCCCACGGTGGGGATGGCGATGCCGTCGCCGTCGCTGGGCCAGGGCGCGGGCCCGGTGCAGGGCGTGCTCAAGTTCAACGGGTACGGGGAGCACTCGGGCCTGCTGTACCACTCGCCGCACACGGTGCTGTACCAGGAGGAGCTGTACCCGACCGCGCTGCACCTGTTCGAGGCGCGGAAGTTCCTCGATCATCGGCCGGACCTCGCGGAGAGCATTCGGCAGTGCGAGCGCGTCGACCAGGTGACTGCGATCAGCGCGGAGCTGGCGGAGTACACGCGGCGGACTGGGGCACCGTCGCGCTAAGTACGGTGAGTCGTTCGTTCATTCTTCGGTTTTTCATGGGGGTTTTTTTTGGTCGATTTTGTTGGTTAATCGTTCGCGCTTTTTTTTGGTGGGGGCGTTTTAGATGGACGAGTGCTGTACCTCAAGTTCCGCCAACACGGGGATCTACGCACGTTGCTCCTCAACACGTACCCCTTGGAGCTCGTCTATGTCGAGTCGGGCGACCAATTTTGGGGCGACGGTGCGGGGACGGGCATGAACGAGCTCGGGAATTCGCTGATGCGCGTACGCGAGCTGCTACGCGCGAAGCAAATATGTGAGCAATCGTCCTGAACAAAAAGGAGGTGAAGAACAACGATCAACAATATTATGGCCAATTCTACGCTTTGAATTTCTTGTTTTTATATTTTCTGACATGTGTGAGTGGTAGTGGGTTTCCTTTTTTTTTTCTTAGTTGCTGCTTTGTACTTCTATCAAGTGGGTGTTTTGGCGACGACCGGGATCGTCGCCTGTACCACATCCCTATCTTCCAGTCTGCTTGCGTGCACACACTTGGCCGCAAACTTGTTTTCTGACCCGTTCCTACAGTTATTTCTTTCTCTCTTCAAAGCTGTATCGCCCTACTCACGTCCATACCTATGCCCATGTCATCACCATGACCCATCATCTCACGTTACTCACTTGCATATGCCATAACGCGATATCTTACCCCCACCCGAGTCGAATAAAGCAAACAATTTAGATGATCTTCGTACCGAGTCGAGGAGAGGGATCCGGGTGTTCTTTTTGTCAAATATCTACATTGAGAGCTCAATATTCTCAACCATAGGTAAGATCTCGGACAAGGTGTGTATGAGAGAGCATTAAGTCGTCCTGGTTGCAGTAATAGACAACGAATGTAATAGCCAGAGCTAGAAGCTGACCGGCGACCGCTGACCTGAAGGGACTCAGGATGCAATTGGAACTTTGGTTCCGATCAGATTCCGACGGGTGATGGAAAAAACTGATAGAAGTGGTCGAAAGGAACCCCCACGGCGTATGCAGATCACTGTGTCAGACATCGCGCATGCCGGTGATAGTTTAGCCCGACATCGTTGGGAAAGTCGTGGTCTTCGCTCTCGTCTTAACAGGGGTCATTGTACCCCGCTAGGGACCCTGCTCGAAGATACTACTAGTACGGAACGTGCGGAGCCCACGGGGCGATTCATAACCAAAGCACCAGAGAAAAAAAAAGGCGGGAGGAGGAGGGTGTTGGTCTATTACGAGTAGGAGTCCGGATGTATGACGAAACCATCAGCCACGGCTGAACTTGATAGCCGTGGGCTCGTCAAGGTAGGGCGGGGACTCGGGCAATTTGAGGTGAGGGCAAGGTTGGAGCGGCCTTTACTACGTGCCGAGAGCGTTGGCCGTCAACGGCCCAGATGGGTGTTGCATCGCGATGGACTTTCTTTGGCTGGTAAAAAGCGTTCATGACGCAATGCCAGTGGGGTCCGGTCAGTTTGAAAGTGTCTCTGTGGACTCCTTTCCTTTGATGACCCGAACACCCTAGAAAGACCTCAGGGCATAGCACATGCGACACCTTCCCGTCAGGTGCATGTTCAGAAGAACGCTGGACTGGCCCCTTCCCTTTGGTCCTCAAACTTATCTCCAAGTGATTTTGGCATCATCGGATGAACTCCAAAGGGTGTGCCCCGTTTCACAGGCAGAAATCCAACAGCCACAGCTGAGGAGAGGCTGAGCAGGGAATGAGAAATTTCCTACCGTGCGAGAGGCTGGAACCCTGCACGTCCAGACTGCAGAGATGTTGCGTACGAAAAGTTGCACAGATAGAAACGACGCACTGGCCTTTTGTGACAACAGGATACATGCCTCGCACCTGAAGAAATGGACGGGATGAACCATAAGAGGGGAGAGATGCGCTGAAGGTCAAGGCGACTGCCACGATGGCATTTGGGCATTCGACGACGTTGACATTGACAACGAAGACGCTCTGCGAGCTCGGTGAGCGACACCACCCGTCAGATGCATCTACCGACAGCAAAGGTTTGAGACAACTCCCAGACAACACTCACACAACTAGATTACACGCAGTATCATTACCTACTCTACACAGAAGCTACGTCAAACCCAAACCCGCCTTCACTCAACACTATTTCAACGTTTCAACAATTTCAAATGGCCAGGCACTGCACTGCAAGTCGTACATCTCAAGAACTTTTGGCGGAAGGGCGACACAAGTGGGTCTATGAGACAAGGAGTGGGTTAAGAAAAGTAGGAATAACGTACAATCTACAATTATGGCTTGCGATGTCCAATGTTTATCGTTTATCTTCTACCTTCGTATGGATTCTGATAAGAACTGGACGATACGGCGGTACCCTCTTGCTAATGCGCCCCGGGACGGTGTCTGGCCGTCCGTGTCCTGTGCTATCGAATCGGCGCCCTGCTCGAGAAGTATCCTGGCTTCCACATCTATCTGCTGCACAAGGCGATTGGTGTCCAGCCGTCCTTGGTCCGTGCTGTCGGATCTGCGCCCCGCTCGAGAAGCGTCCGAATGCTTCCACATTTCCCCACTGCGACGCAAAGTGCAATGGTGTCTTGCGTCCTTGGTCCGTGCTGTCGGATCTGCGCCCCGCTCGAGAAGCGTCCGAATGCCTTCCACATTTCCCTCTGCGACCAAAGTGCAATGGTGTCCAGCCGTCCTTGGTCCGTGCTGTCGGATCTGCGCCCCGCTCGAGAAGCGTCCGAATGCCTTCCACATTTCCCACTGCGACGCAAAGTGCAATGGTGTCCAGCCGTCCTTGGTCCGTGCTGTCGGATCTGCGCCCCGCTCGAGAAGCGTCCGAATGCCTTCCACATTTCCCCTCTGCGACGCAATGTGCAATGGTGTCCAGCCGTTCTTGGTCCGTGCTGTCGGATCTGCGCCCCGCTCGAGAAGCGTCCGAATGCCTTCCACATTTCCCCTCTGCGACGCAAAGTGCAATGGTGTCCAGCCGTTCTTGGTCCGTGCTGTCGGATCTGCGCCCCGCTCGAGAAGCGTCCGAATGCCTTCCACATTTCCCTCTGCGACGCAAAGTGCAATGGTGTCTGCCGTCCTTGGTCCGTGCTGTCGGATCTGCGCCCCGCTCGAGAAGCGTCCGAATGCCTTCCACATTTCCCTCTGCGACGCAAAGTGCAATGGTGTCTGCCGTCTTGGTCCGTGCTGTCGGATCTGCGCCCCGCTCGAGAAGCATCCGAATGCCTTCCACATTTCCCCTCTGCGACACAAAGTGCAATGGTGTCCAGCCGTTCTTGGTCCGTGCTGTCGGATCTGCGCCCCGCTCGAGAAGCGTCCGAATGCCTTCCACATTTCCCTCTGCGACGCAAAGTGCAATGGTGTCCAGCCGTCTTGGTCCGTGCTGTCGGATCTGCGCCCCGCTCGAGAAGCGTCCGAATGCCTTCCACATTTCCCTCTGCGACGCAAAGTGCAATGGTGTCTTGCCGTCCTTGTCCGTGCTGTCGGATCTGCGCCCCGCTCGAGAAGCGTCCGAATGCCTTCCACATTTCCCCCTCCGACGCAATGTGCAATGGTGTCTTGCCGTCCTGTCCTTTGCTGTCGGATCTGCGCCCCGCTCGAGAAGCACCCGAACGACTCCTGCATGTCCCCTGCGCGACGCCACATGCAATGCAGTCGACTCCTCGAACGCCCGAGAGTGCACGTCCTGTGAGCGCGCGATCACCAGGTACTCCACAATTCTCTCCAAGCCACAAAGGGCTGCGTAATGCAACGCCGTCCCTCGGGGTTTCAATGACCTTCCGTACGTGCTTTCGCGTCCACGAACCAATGCTGGATCGTATATCCATAACCAGATCCCAAGATGTGGCTTGCTCGGGTCGAACAACCTTTTCATCCCTTCCTCCGCGTTCGCTGAAACATTTTCGAATCGGGCATGGTCAAGCCAGTGCTCCGCAGCGTAGTCGGCCAGGGGGAATTTCTCCAGGCCGTCTTCAGTGATGCTTGTATCCAGGTGGAGCAGGATGCCCAGACACGCTCGCGCGACAACGGTGTGAGCGGATGTCAAGGAAGTGTGGTAACGGCGGGGATTTTCGTCATTTGTTTTGGCAAGGCGGTCAGACATCAGGAACTCCTTCACCGAAAAGTGAGAGAACTGAATCACTGATCGGCCCCTTTCATTGACGACGGACAGCAAGGTGGAACAGATCGATAGCACCGCATCCAATGGATCTTCCGACCGCCAGCCCTCGTGGAATCCTGGAATCGGCTCTCCCTTGAACTCAAACGCAAGAAACTCAGCGAGTTCCTTCACACGGAGCGGCCGGGAGGCCACAGCGACGCATTGGAACAAACGGTGGGCAAGGCCCAGTCCGCCTTTTAATCTGTCGCAACGTTCGCGAGTACGTCTCGTCGAGGCTCTCTGGTAATTCGGCTAGCGCTTGCCGGAGAGATACTGGGTGGCAACCGCGAAGGTAGACCTGCTGACAATACACCCATCGGAACCTGCGTAATGGGTATCAGCGACCCTTCAACCATTCCGCTGTTGATTCCTTACATTCCGTTCGCGTTTCTTGTCAGGACATCAATCACCATTTCCTTGTCCTCTGCTTTCCACCTTCGGTTTTCTGGGTCCTCGCTGATGACCGACTTGATATAGTTGTTGATATCCTCGATCTGTCCGCTCTCGTCATGCAGAGAAACAGAACGAAAAGTCAACGAGTCCAGAGCCAATTTGATGTCCATCTCGGGTCGGCTGGTAATGCATATCCGCACATTCGGAAGCTTCGAGTTGACAAGTTTTTGTAAAAATGTTAGGACATCCCTCCGGGAGTACGGGTTGTCGGAAGTAGCTGGACATTCATCCAGGCCGTCAACAATAAGGTAGACAGGGGCTTGCCCCGGAAGCTCGAGTAGCTTCGTTAAACACTCGACAAGTATATCATCGCTGGGATGTTGCGAGCCATTTTTGTGCTCCGAGAATAATTTTGAAATAATCTCGCAGTAGGAGTCGGATTGATAACACAGCTGAACTAGGAGAGATGAGATCAGCCCACGCAAGTCCTTCTTGTCATCCTCCCTAAAGTCGCAATAAAAGAAGGCGAGCGAGGTAAGCCCTGATTTCTGCATGGTTTTGATATCCTCGATAATTGAGGAGCTGCACAGCACAATAAGCTCCAAATACGGAAACAATCGGAAGGCTAACGTACCAAATTACGCTCTTTCCCGCACCCGCTACAATCGGGAAAACCATCAGTCTTTCTCGGAAGCGTGCCGGCTGCATGGCAACTCACGTTTCCCATGAATCCATAAAAGGGAACTCGGCCCGGACTTCTTCCATTCCGAGAGGATATCGCCGTCGGCAAACCATGCCGCCGTCCCTTTGTGATGCGATTTGCGAGCGATGTGATGATTTTTCCACGGATCGGGAGGAGAGAGCCATTTCCGGACATCTTGCTGTAACTTGTCGTCTGCCAAATAATCTCAGTGTTTCCGGTTCGCAGAGGCAACAGTTCGACATAACCCACATTTCATTTTGTTCATTTCGCATGACATTTGCTGCATCGTTTCTATCCCTCAATCAGACACGGTGAAGCTAATTGGAACAGTAAAACATACCGAGGGCAGCTCGGAAAGTGTCAATCGATGCCTTGCCGTCTAGTGGAAGTGGCGCTCAACAGACGGCCGGGACAAGTCATGTGCGTCTGCTCACCGTCCATGTTCATGAATGTCTTCACGTTTTGCACGAGACCATAAACAACCTCCAGAGTCTGTGCTGCTGTCGTGCGAGCCTCGTCCTGCGTGAGTCGATCCAGCCTTTGCAGCACAGCCTCCACTTCGTTATCTCCCAAAAGCTTCTTGACCAGTTTCACTGTGCCGCGTTCAGGTCAACTGGGTAATCAACGAGGTCAGACTCACTTGGTCGCTTCTGCTTAACCTGCTTGGTCACCAGGGCAAGGGTCGAAAGTAGCTCCACCATTATTTTAACGATCATTTCCGCCATTGCCGCTGTTGGAGAGATTTTGGTGTATATATCAAGACGACCGAGGAAGCATCCGATAGACTCGAGCAAGTCGACCAGGGCATCGTAGCTCGCACCAACGTCCTTGACCGCCTGATACATTTAAATGTCACAAAGATACGCATGTCAGGAGCGAGGGAAGGCACATACAGCGAGCAGGACAGCGACGCCCGAGACTATTGCCTTCGCAGGTGGAAACGGCTGTGGAAATGACGATCAGAGAGGTGGGACGCCAGTTAGCACCCTGCAGCGTACCATACCAACGACTTCGCTGAGGGTAGTGCTATTTGAGAGTGCATGGACCGCGACACGGCACTCTTCAGCGACTTCATGATTCTGCCGTTATTTCCCCGAAATTCAGTAAAGGCGTGCGTTTGCTGTTGAAGAATATCGAGAACGGAGTCGACTGAATTACAACCCTGGAGTTGCTCGGCGAGTGGATGTCTGGCCAATTTTGTGCCCGTCTGCTTCTCGTAGTCTTGCAAGGCGTGCTCGAATAGCTCTCGGAAATGAGAGGCTTGTGAGTAATCTGTCATATTGCAAACGGCGGAGAAATGTAGCTTTGGGGAAGGGAGATGGACCTCTGTGAGGAAGTAGTGGCTAGGCGGAAGGATGAGGTGGTGGTGGGTTGAGGGGAAGGACGAGGACACTGCCTCGCTATCGATGGCAGGCAGACTGCAGGCAGCCGCATGTCAATTGCCCGAAGCAGGAGGGCATAAATTGCCATTGAGCGATATTGAGCGCTCGAATGCGGTCTCGAACCACGGATGAGTCGATCGATTGAAGGCGTGCGAAGACACGTGGACGAGTGGCAGTGAGCTGTCTCACGGGTACCTCGTCCACGATCTTATTTGCTCGACTTCACGCTTTCTAACCGTCACCTCTGTCCATCCCCCGGAGCAATTCCGACGACTTCTCCTGATTGTGAAGTGATTTGCACCGTCAAAGGCCCAGCCACGTTAAACACACGAAAGCCAAATGCCCTGGCCAGTCTGGCCTCGCCAACTCGGGCCCATATCGTGGGGTGCTACCACTGCTACCACAGGTATGAGACCAAGACCATGGCCATTTCCCCTTTCCGAGAGACCCAACGCGAGTCATACGGAACTTTACTGCCCCGCTCGCAACAATCACTAGGGCGGCAGCTTTGAACGTCATTTGCGGGCATTACGACGGCATAGGAGAAAATGCCCAATCTCATTGTTGGCCAAGGGCATGATCAGATCGGCCAACTAACATCATGGACGAGAGTAAGTATTAAGACTGAGATACTGTCCATGCAATCACGGTGGGATGCCACTCTGTTGCTTAGGTTGTTGCTGTAGTAGCTACGGACATCTATAAATGACGTATATGAGTTGGCAGACCTAAGGAAACATATTTACCTTTGGACTCATATGTGGCCTTCCTCACCTCACAAAGTGCCTTGGCTCGCGCATGAAACCAGGTTGCGGAAGAAGAGCGTCTGAGAAAAAGTGGGCAAACGTCCTCCCCATCGCCACACCCATTGTTGTTATCACGACTACCACAGCCCATATGACAAGCCATACGTGTGTTCCTCCTCGTGCCGTTAACAATAACATGCGTCTAGACGGAACCATTATGGGCGATGGAAGCGGATTGACGACGAAGAGGAAGAACCAGACGTGATTGCAGACGGTGAGCCTCCGAACGATTGACGACGATGTGCACAGCGGGTGGCATCACGGTGACCACCGAGTTTCGAGAGTTCAGCATAAAGAAATGCACGAAAAAAAAATGGGAGGTGCGCACCTAAGGTCGCGCGACGACCAAGGACAAGCATGGGCGCTGCAGGGGAACTAAGGGAAAGGCTAGGAAAGGTAGAAACGGGCGGCGGTGAGGTTGAGGCGCGAGCCCGGGGGTTGACATGCATCGGCCGACACGAGGTTCGCCGGCGATGGGCGGCGGCGGCGACCTTGTGGTGGCTTGGATCAAAGAGGTAAAGACAGCCGTCGTAAGTTACGAACCCGCGATACTGTACACTACTGGATCCACGGCCTGCGAAGAAGCGGGGCAGGTCAGCGCCACAATTTGGACCCGCGACACGCACAAACACGACCAAAGCATCCTGGAACCGCGACCGGCTCCCACTCGCCCGTCGTCGTCGTCGACTCGCACAGTCACAAGTGCTCCCTTGACACCCTTCCGAGATGGGTAAATCGTACATCACATTTCTACGCACCCGTCCAAATAGGGAACTGACATCACCCGCAGGACTTCAGAACAATATGACAACGTACTCGCCGCTAACTCGCCGGCGCTAAGATTAAAAACCTGGTGTGCGCTCGTTTTTTCACCATGGCCATTCCCGCTTCTCATTCTACGGTGCTTATCGCGTCGTTCTTCTCATTCACCCTCCGATTTAGCATTGGCGCCGTGAAAAGATCGAAACTCGATAGATTGGAACCCGCGATATCCTATGAAAAGTTCGTGGAGGACCTCGATCCCGGGGACTCGTTTACCACCACTTTGACGGAGCTGCTTGTCCGGGTGTGTCCAGGATATCTGCTTCCATATACTCTCACCGCCGACGATGGTCATCGTCTTAGGAAATGGCCGAGCGCCGTCAGCGACAAGCAGCCGACCGTCGCCTCATATCCGACCGCACCGCTAAGGGCCTCCGTACCCTCGCCGCACCACAGCGTGTCTATCGCGACCGCACCGGGCGTGGTGTTGCTGCTCGTCGTCCACTGAACCTCACCGATTACCTCTCCGTCCCGCCAGAGGACATAGACCTCGATGACGATAACGATAACGACAGCCTGGAGAGTATGATCAACCCCTCTGGCGCCATCGAGGGTGCTCGCATGAACTCTGATATTTATGACGCGTACTCCAACCCCGGCCCTCGTTCGTCCTTTATTTTCTGCCCTATTTCGCTCTTATTCTCAATTGTACCCAGCGTCGACGGAACCACATATCTCTCCCGCGACGCCGCATCTGCGTCATATGTTCCGCTCTGCCACACGACGCGAGGACTGGGTTCTCCTTCGTGACACATCCCCCGATGGATGGGCCCCGCCATCGCCAACTGCAGCGCCATCAGCCCCGCCGCTCACCCGCCAACCGTCCATCCGGCGCCTCCCTACCCGATCGCGAACCGTCTATTTTACCGACTTCACCTCGCGGCGCCGCTCATCCGGACGTGAGGGCAACAACGCGGGTCCTAGCGCCGAACCCGATGCAGACGACTCGACTGCCCCAGTGACGACGTCATCGCGCCTCTCGCCGAACACGACCAGCGTACCTCCCCGTCGGTTCTTCCCGTCGCGGCGCCCAGAGCTGCCATGGAGCCCCGCGCCAGAGAGCGCGACCCCCAGCACCGATGCAGGCTCGGGAACAGGGACGGGGATGGGGACACCCGCGGTCCAGAGCTCGCGCTCGAGCCCGGCACCTCATGCGGACGCGCGGTCGCAGCGCACGTGCCTCTCGCTCCCACCACCGCCGCCGGCCGATATGCTTAGTCCCCGCCTGCGTGGCACCGCTTTTGGCGGCGTGCATTCACCCGAGTCGCCGCCGGCTCCGCTGCCGTATGTCACGATGCTGCGCACTGCGTTCCCAGCGCCGATGGGCGTAAGGATAGCCCTCGTGTACACCCACCGTCGAACTGAGCGCGAGTGGGAACGGGAACGAGACCACGATGGGGCGCGGTTCAGGGATGAAAGGGACAAGTGTCCGCCGCTCCCCAGGAGAGAATCACCGCCGTGGGTTGACCGAGAGAGGGGGAGGGATAGACGGCCACTGTCTCGATCGCGCTCGCTACCATCACGCTGGCAGGGTAACTTGTGTTGTGTGTTGCCGGACCGTAAAATGAACATGAGAATTGCGGCCTCATGCAGCGCTGGCCGAGGTCGGCACTCGACCTCAGCCCCTCGGTTACGGTTCGTCCGTCCTACAAGACCGCCCTGATATCGATGGGCAGCAGCTTGTTTGGAGATGACAACTACCCAATACCGCGGGGGTTTATGCCCACAGCCCATCCTTAGCCCGCATTCGCGACATCCACGAGTTGGAACCCTTTCAAAACGGAACAAGATGAGGAAAAGGGAGAAAGCCCGGAGAGAATATCTCTATACGACTCCCAAGATTTTTCAGTATCCGGGCGCATTCACAGGTGCGTCGCGATTCAGTGATGTACCAAGGCCCATCCGATGACGTCCACGTGCCCAACCAGGGCAGAACATAGTGCAGCCCGGCATCCCGCAAGTGCATCTACTGCTATCCCCATCGCCCCCATGGGTGCGAATGCAACGTCTACACAAGTTCCTGTTTCAGCAGCTCCGATGGTAGTTGCAGGTGCCGGTGCCGGTGCTGCTCCCGCACCAGGGGCTGTAGGTGCTGCTGCACCGGTGACCCCATCCCAGATGATGCCGATGACGTTCCCTGGCGCCTTTGATTACTCCACCATGCTGGATCGCGGTGCCACTGCCCCCGTCATCCCTCGCCGCTCTCGTCGCTCCGAACGTCGCAGCCGCCGGCGTAGTCCAACGCCATCGGCGGGGATCCAGTGGGAGCGAAACAGACTCACGCTACTCAAGTCCGGGCTCGTACGATTCAGCAGATTACGATGGCCACCACCGCTCTAGCAGTGGGCACAATCCCCTCCCGCGTCCGCCCAAGGATGTTCTCTCGAGCACACCATTCCGGCCTGTCCTCACGCAGCTCCCGAGTGCGCAGTACAATTCCTGGGGCATCGGTGGGACCAGTTCCTATGTTCCCGAATCGCAATCCCTGCCCCAGCCAACCACGTACAGCAACGTCCGGCCCCACAGGCAGCGCCGTCGGCGGCAGCGCGACCAGTTCTCCATGCCGTCACTGCCAGCTGCGGTTAATGCCCTGACTCGACCATTCGTCACGCATGGGATGACCATGCCCGAGCCGCAGCCCGCACCGCCGCCACCCCCAGCGGGCCCTTCGATGACCCCCCGCGCACCCCCGGTCTTCCAGCATAGCCCGCAAATGCACATGCCCAGCCCCGACATGGGGCCGCAAGGACCACCCGTGATTCCCCAAGGCATGATGCCGATGCCGAGCCCCGCCCCTGCCGGCTCGACGCCCTTCGTCGGCCGAGGCCTCAGCACCCCCCGGACGCCCCATGCGTCGGCGATGCCCCCGCACGGCCAGACGATGCCGGCAGGCGCCGGCTTCGCACCAAGCCCCTCGCCCGGGCATGTGCCGATGGCGATGCCTTCGCCCGCGATGGGGCACGGCACGCGGCCGCAGACGCCGATGATCCCGCCACCGGGCAGCATGCTGCCGCCCACGGTGGGGATGGCGATGCCGTCGCCGTCGCTGGGCCAGGGCGCGGGCCCGGTGCAGGGCGTGCTCAAGTTCAACGGGTACGGGGAGCACTCGGGCCTGCTGTACCACTCGCCGCACACGGTGCTGTACCAGGAGGAGCTGTACCCGACCGCGCTGCACCTGTTCGAGGCGCGGAAGTTCCTCGATCATCGGCCGGACCTCGCGGAGAGCATTCGGCAGTGCGAGCGCGTCGACCAGGTGACTGCGATCAGCGCGGAGCTGGCGGAGTACACGCGGCGGGACTGGGGTACCGTCGCGCTAAGTACGGTGAGTCGTTCGTTCATTCTTCGGTTTTTCATGGGGTTTTTTCTTTTGATTGATTTTGTTGGTTAATCGTTCGCGCTTTTTTTTTGGTGGGGGCGTTTTAGATGGACGAGGTGCTGTACCTCAAGTTCCGCCAACACGGGGATCTGCGCACGTTGCTCCTCAACACGTACCCCTTGGAGCTCGTCTATGTCGAGTCGGGCGACCAATTTTGGGGCGACGGTGCGGGGACGGGCATGAACGAGCTCGGGAATTCGCTGATGCGCGTACGCGAGCTGCTACGCCGCGAAGCAAATATGTGAGCAATTGTCCTGAACAAAAAGGAGGTGAAGAACAACGATCAACAATATTATGGCCAATTCTACGCTTTGAATTTCTTGTTTTTATATTTTCTGACATGTGTGAGTGCTAGTGGGTTTCCTTTTTTTTTTCTTAGTTGCTGCTTTGTACTTCTATCAAGTGGGTGTTTTGGCGACGACCGGGATCGTCGCCTGTACGACATCCCTATCTTCTAGTCTGCTTGCGTGCACACACTCGGCCGCAAACTTGTTTTCTGACCCGTTCCTACAGTTATTTCTTTCTCTCTCCAAAGCTGTATCGCTCTACTCACGTCCATACCTATGCCCATGTCATCACCATGACCCATCATCTCACGTTACTCACTTGCATTTGCCATAACGCGATATCTTACCCCCACCCGAGTCGACTATGGCAAATAATTTAGATCTTCGTACTGAGTCGAGGATTGGAGAGAAGTGCGGATCTTTATTTTTATAAAACATCTACACCGAGAGCTCAATATCTTGGGAAAGGGGTATATGAGAGAGCATAGAGTCATCCCGGTACAACAATTGACAACAATTGTAATAATCAGAACTGGAAACTGACCGGCGCTGACCGATAACCTGCGAGGAAAGAAATACGGATCTCAGGATCTCAGGATCCAAGGGGGGTCAGTTCAGCTACGCAAGAAACCTTGGTTCCGATCAGATTCCGACGGGGATATCAGTTCGATGTACATTTTCTGAGGGAAAAAACTGATAGAAGTCATCGCAAAGAACGCGGCCCCCGCGCGTGCAGATCACTATGTCAAACATCACACATGCAAGTGATCGTCGGGGAAGTTGTGGTCTTAGTTCTCCCCATAACAAGGGGCCACCGTACCCCAGGGACCCTGCGTCGAGGATCCGAACATGCGGAGCCCACGGGGCGATTCATACCTAAAGTGCGCAGATAAAAAAAAGATAGGAGGAACTTGAAGAGGGTGCCGAGAGGGTGTTGTGTTGTCACGAGTAGAAGAGACGTATAATGCATGTCGAAACCGTCTGCCATGGCTGAACTTGAAAGCTGTGGGCTCGTCAAGGTAGGGCGGGGACTCGGGCAATTTGGATTTTGGAGGTGAGGGCAAGGTTTGGAGCGGACCAGGACGAGCGGTCTTTACTGTGTGCCGTGCCGTGAGCGCTGGCCGTTAACGCGTTAACGGCCCAGATGGGTGTTGCACCATGCGTCACGATGGACTTTCTTTGGCTGGTAAAAAGCGTTCAGGATGCCACGGAGTCCGGTCAGTTTGAAAAAATCTCTGCGGATTTCTTTCCTTTGATGACCAGAACACCCCAGAAAGACCTCAGCGCATAGCACATGCGACGCCTCCCCGCCAGGTGGTGTTCAGAGGAACGCTGGACTGATCCCTATGATCCTCAAATTTATCTCGAAGCGACTTTGGCATCATCGGATTGGGCTCCAAGAGGTGTGTCTCAGTTTCACAGGCGGAAATCTAACAGCCACTGCTGAGAACTCTCCGTCTGGGGTCTTGGAGGAGAAGCGACGAAGTCTAACGGGACTGGCGAGGAGGACGATTGATAGCGACGCAGAGGAAGGCACGAAACGTGAAATAGTTTTAATTGATTGTTGAACGTTGTATATACGTTTGGTGGTACACTCGCGATCTATGCGCTGACCTCTCGAACTCGGTACTATCTATAAATTTTCGGTGCTCTTCGAGTCTTCGTTCTCAGTCATGTCTAGTGGGTCGGCCTGTAGAAATGCGTGATACCCTAATGAACACCTCGGACACGCGCAGTGACCTCGCGCGGGAAGAAACGACAATGGGATTATGATTTTGGGGGGCAACTACCTGCAGTATATAAAGGCTACTGTATGTATGTACCATAAGGTTTGTACTAAGTTAGGGTAAATTACTGTCAAAGGAGTGAACTACAGTAAGTTCTGTCCGTAAAGTATGTACAGTAGTCCGACAGCTCGGATACCTTATCTGACCCCGCCGGAGGTCCGAGGTCCGCGCGTTCCATTTCGCGCGCTCCAGTTTCAACACGGCCACCGTTGGTTTGTATTCCTATGTCCTTAGTATCAAATTAAGATGCGCAGTGATCCCCAGAACGCGCGCACATAGCACATGAAGTATATGCACAATCACAAAGGTCAACATCAAGTCGGGCGAGTCCAACCTGCCACAAGCCCGTGCACGCCGCTAAGGTCCGCGCTCACTTCTAAGTCGCGCTCTCCTAATCCATTTATAGCGCACGATCAACGCTATCGGCAGTGAGAGCACCGGGTGCTCTTTGTTCAGCTCTACGACGAATGACGCGACGACATCACCGGCCGCCGAGTCGCGGCGTGTTTGGGGGGCGATTTCGCGAAGCCGGTTACCCTTTCCTGAAAATGGAAAGAGCGAACGCTTTTTTTCAGTAAAATCGTGAAATCACCACTCTGCAATATGCCCGCCAAATAAGCTACAACCAGCCCCTTCCTGTTTAACCCTGTCATCCTGCATCCCTCTCCTCCCACACTTGATTTTGTCCCGTAGTCCTATTTCATTTTATTCTGACATGTCTCCCTGTTACCCGTCCCTCGAGTTCGCGGCCGGTCCTTGATTAGCCTCCATCGCCGTCTTGCGGCCATCCAACCGCTCTGTGACCGTCAGCGGACTTGACTTCAATCTCCGTTGCAAGACCTTTCGTGGGTGGTCAATTACATATTCTAGCCAGAATTAAAGTAAACCAACCGTGGACCATCATCCTGTCGCGTGTCAGTGCTGATTTGCAACTCGAACTCTCTTATACGTCTAGTTTCAAGCCCGGAAAGTGAGTGGGTTGAACATACATACGCCTTGCCCGACCAACACCAAGTCAAGATAATGCCATCGGTCAACTCTGCCCAGGGGTACAACAACGGTGTCCAACTGATGACTACAATGACCTGCATGCTATGCGCATCATTGCTCTCCCATGCAGTGCCTAGACAGAGGTCAGACCAAATCAGCATTTGCGATAGATAGTCACATTGATTTTAATTTATCCCGCCCGGCAAGTCGTAGATTTTAAGAACTCTACACGAGAGCGGCACAAGTAATGTTGTATTAGGAAAGGAGTAGAGTGAAGAAAAGAGGGAACCACGTACAATTCACCGATATGACCTGTAGCGTACGATATTTATCTTCTACCTTCATATTGGGACAAGGGCAAAATACGATGATGCCTCCTGGCTGTGCCGTTGGATCTTGACCCACTCGAGAAGCATCCAAATGGCTTCCACATTTCCGCTCTGCAACGCAAAATCAATGGTGTCGGCTGTCCTTGCCTGTGCTGTCGGATCTGCACCCCGCTCGAGAAGCATGTGAATGGCTTCCGCATTTCCCCTCCACGATGCAAAGTGTAATGGCTCCGGCCGTGCTTGTCCTCTGCGCCAAATCTGTGCCCTGCTCGAGAAGCATCTGAATAGCTTGCACATTTCCCTCCCTTGACGCAAAGTGCAAGGCCGTGCAGCCACGCGTGTTCTGTGCTGTTGGATCTGCGCCTCAATCAAAAGCATCCGAATGCCTTCCACATCTCGCCTCTGCGATGCAAAGTAGAACGGTGGTGTCTGCCGTCGTTTCCTGTGCCGTTGGGTCTGCGCCCTGCACGAGAAGCATCCAAAATGGCTTCCACATTGCCCTGCTGCGAAGCAAAGTGCAATGGTGTCTGGCCTCCTTAGCCTGTGCTGTTGGGTCTGCACCCCACCCGAGAAGCATCCGAATGCCTTCCAGATTTCCACACTGCAAAGCAAAGTGCAATGGTGTCGGCCGTCGTTGTCCTTCTTTGGATCTGCGCCCCGCTCGAGAAGCATCCGAATCGCTTTTACATTTCCTGACTGCGAAGCAAAGTGCAATGGTGTCTGGCCGTCGCTGTCCTGTGCTGTTGGATCTGCGCCCCGCTCCAGAAGTATCCCAATGGCTTCTACATTTCCCCACTGCAAAGCAAAGTGCAATGGTGTCCGGCCGTCCTGGGCCTGTCCTGTCAGATCTGCGCCCCGCTTGAGAAGCATCCGAATGGCTCCCACATTTCCCTGC
>WTXF01000306.1:0-26680 GCA_022496215.1 Russula brevipes | reverse complement strand
AACCGGGCCTGTAGTGTCCATGAAAGGACGACGCGTGATGAGCATCTGCCGAATGGAACCGTGGTGTGACCTGCGGCTGTCGACGTCTGCGGGCAGGAGAGGAATGCAAAAAGGTTAGGTGGATCTAAGTACAAAGTAAAAGTGCGAAAGTAAAAGTACAAAAAGACATAAATGGAAAGTAAAAGTACCGAAAGTCAAACCTGGAAAGTAAAAGTCCAAAAAAGTCAAAAATGGAAAGTAAAAGTACGAAAAAGTCAAATATGGAAAGTAAAAGTCCGGACCGTTTTCCTGATGTATAGTTGTACCCATTCCATTCCACTAAGAACTGTACCATGAAATACGCATACAAAGGGTTGTAAGGCGGGCCCAATGTTGCCCTCAGAATGGAATCGCGCCCATCGCATAGGCGTGACGTGGCGTGGCAGGGACCGCGGCGGTCGGGCGTCGTCGACGGCTTTGCAAAGGGAGGGGCGGGGTGGCGGGTGTCGTTGCATACACCCCCCACGCGTTTGCGAGGACAGGGGGTGTTAGCATGGGGGTGGAGTGGTGGTAGGCGCATGCAGGAGGTGCACCCAGAGCACGCTGTATGCGGGTTCGTGGTCCGCCTCGTGGCACTTCGCCTGTATCATGTCAGAGACACCCCAGAAGAGGCTCTCCGCCACTGTTAATGCGCTGTTTGTCGCCCAAATACTGCCCAACTTGAAGTGTGCTGATGCAGAGCCGAAGGTGCTCTGGCGAGCTTCTCCTGGAGATACCACAAGCGGGGGACAACTGCGAGGGGCACCGGGCGAGGAAGGGGCGGATGGCCAAGCGTGGTCGAAAGGGGTGCGCCGGCAGACGCTGGCGAGCACTTCGAATATCGCTTCCCAACCGGCGAGGAGGGTGTGGCCGGTAGAATTTGATGCAGCGCCTCGAGGCCCAAGTGGCGCAGCTCCATGCTTATGCCCGACGCTGTGCCGTCGAGCATGACCTGCCGCGCGAGGACGTCGAGCATGCGGCGCCACACGGCTGCTTGGAGATCGCTCGGGGGTGCGGCGAGATGGCGCGGCACGATCACGAGGGTGTCATCTATGGTGCGAGCGGCCTGCACACGGATGGGTTGCGGCGCTGCTGGGTGACAGAAAACGAAGAGAAGATGCGAGGTGAGCGTGTCCCATGCAATGTCAGAGGGACGATAAACAAGGCGTTGCATGTTGAGCACGGCGACGCCGCCCAGCCGCGCAATACCAAAGTCGCCGGATCGCTGATAGTTCATCATCCTGTCAACTTGGCGCAGGTGAGAACAGGTAACAGGGAAGCACGCACCAGCGATGAGAGCGCGCGCGCATGCCAGATTGCGTGGGCCGAGCCCCGCGGTTGTGGCTGCGCGCCGCCTCCGCCACCCCCTGCGAGGCCGAGCGTGAGCCCCTCGAGCGAGACAGGGGAGCACGCGGTGGGCTGCGCCTGCGACGGTTCATCAAAGCGGCAACAACGCGTGGGGGAACTGCGGCTTTTGCGAGGGTTGTAAGGAACGCGTCGCGTGGTGTGGGCCGAAGAAGTTTGTGGTGAGGAGGAAGGAGAGGCCTGCGAGCAGGGCTGGCCAGCCTGCGTTCAGCATCGCGCGCACGGTTAGGCCTGGAAAAGCTCAGTTTCGGGGAGCGTCACCGGGTCGAGTGTACCGGGTGCATGCGAGGCAATCGGAGAGGGAGACGAGACATTGCATAATAAGATACATGTAGACCTCCGGGATGGGTGGCGCGTCGGCTTTGTCGAGCTGGTCAATGCTATATCTCCGCGGAGTCCACCGCGTTCAGGCGGTCGCGGTAGAGGGCCCATAGATCATGTTTTTGGCGCGTGCATGCAGGTCTGTGGAGCACGGTGGTGTGGCGGGGCACAAACGCACCTGCCCGTGACGGGACGAGTCGAAGTGCCCACCGGAGGTGAGCTGGCCGGCGTCACACAACCCGGACAAGACCGTGCGCGCGAATGGGTAATTGGGAGACGCCGTGGCGCCGTGCACAATCGCTGCACCACCCCGATCGTACGCGTCGGCGTAGGTCCAGCATGGGCAGATTGAGCGCACGTTCGGAGGGCGCGAGGTTGTTCTGGCGTACGCTAGCGGATCGTGAGTGAGGGCCGGCGGAGGGAGGGGCCACCATTGCGTACCACGGGTCTTGTGGTGTCGCTTGACGACGGAGACGTGGACGAGTTAGCCTCCGGGGACAGTGGCGTTGGGAGGAGCTCGTAGTGTACAGGTGTGGGTTGCAAAGTTGTAGCCTGGGGACCGTCTGTGGGGTTTCGGAGGAATCGACGCGTTCCCCTCGAGGTGATCCGTCCACGCCCGCACGGCCTGGAAGGCGCTGCACAAGGTGTTCGCGGCAGGACACGCTATGCCGGGGCGAGGGTGAGCGGGGATTATTTTGGGGCGAATGAGACTTAGATAACACCCTACCGCAACAAATTACGCGGAGATAAGTCCATCACGATGCCATTTCCATCACGTGCGAGAGATACCCACACCCGCCCGACCGAAACTCACCAGACGGTTCACTCTGACGCATGCAAGGAGGTTTTAATCTCCGCTAGTCTGAGTTACCGGCTGGAACCGAGACTAGTGATTTGCCTGAGCAACATTTTTTTTGTCTCCGCTTTGATTCTCCGTCCGGTAACCTTCGTTTCCATGTCCTCCGCCTCGAGAGCTCCTGGGTCTGGAAACGAGACTAGTCTAGGTCTATGTAGGGGCCAGTGTCGTCGAAGGCCAGTCCTCCGCTCTGCCTTTGCCCTTGTCCCTCTTTCGGGTGCTCCTTGGGCGGTGGCGCTCTCGGGCTGACTGGGCATTTCGGTTCCCTGTGGTGCGGCACTGGTGCCCGGTTGCGCCGCAGTTTAGGCACTTGAAATGCTCGCAGTCGCACACCCCTGCGACCGCATGCTTTCGGGGGCACTTCTGGTTATGCTCCTCTGCTGTGTGCCCACCTCGGCATATATGACACCTACGCTCTTGAGCCACTGACACCTCTCCGAGTTTCCCTCCACGAAGAACGCGGACAAAAGATGGACATCGGCAATTACCTCACCAGAGTCGTCCGCACGGACAGAAGGGCGTGCAAGTGGAGAGAAGAAGATAAGAAGTTGGTCATCGAGATTCTTTCAGAACAATGGGATGGGATGTAAGCCGTGGCCGTATCGAAGTTTTCTCCGGTTGCTTCTTGAACCCTGCAGGTTCCGATGGGCGAGTTTGGACGAAACATACGAAAGGATATTACTCAACATCGACGAGGAGAAGCGAGATTATGCCCAACGTATCTTCCAATGCCTCACGGCGGCCGCTCGCCCGCTTCACGTCGACGAGCTTGCGGAAGTCCTTGCGATTCGGTCCAAATCGGATTCTCTACCCAATCATAACTCAAGATGGCGTTCTGGGGATGCAAAAGAAGCTGTGCTTTCTGCATGTTCCAGTTTAATCACCGTCACCAAGGTTGAGGGGTCCCAGGTCGTTCAGTTCGCTCATTTCTCTGTCAAAGAGTTCTTGACCTCAACACGCCTAGCCACCATGGGGGCCAATCTTTCCCGTTATCACATCCTTTCCGGCCCCGCCCACACCGTTCTGGCCAATGCATGCCTGAGTATCCTACTCAAGCTCGATTCCAACATCGACAAAAACGTCATCAAGAACTCCCCACTTGCTCTTTATGCTGCCCAACACTGGGCCGAACACGTCCAATTCGAGGATGCATCATCATACATCCAAGATGCCATCATACGTCTGTTCGACCCCAATCAGCCCCATTTTGCGGTGTGGGTCTGGCTGTACGACATGGATTGCCACTGGGGGAAACAGATGTCTACGCCCCACCCGACGCCGCCCCAGGCATCCCCCCTGTATTATGCCGTGTTATGCGGGTTCTACGGCCTCGTCGAGCGTCTCGTTCGCACTAATCCATCGGATATAAATGCGAAGGGCGGTCACCACAAATATGCATTGCATGCATCTCTGGGCAGGGGGGATAAGAAGATCACGCGTCTGTTGCTGGAGCAGGGTGCCAAAGTGGATGTTCGCGACAATGACGCCGCCACCCCGTTGCACAGGGCATGCCGAGCTGGCAACTTGGACGTCGTACAACTGTTGTTGGAACATGATGCCGATGTCCATTCCCGGACCGCCAAACAGGAGCTCCCTTTGCATTTCGCTGCTGGCGAGGGAGAGGCCGAGATTTGCCGCCTCCTACTCGATCGCCGCACAGACATAAATAGCAAGGATGCCCAGGGCTGGGCCCCGTTGCACTCTGCATCGCGTTATGGGCACCTGGAGGTCGTGAAGCTTCTGCTGGATCGAGGCGTAGATGTGGACACAAAGACGGCAGACGAATGGACCCCTCTGCATCTCGCATCGGCGAATGGAAAGTTTGAAATAGTCCAATTGCTGATTCAAGGCGGGGCCAAGGTTGACATACGCAACGACATCCAAGAAACTCCCTTGGACCGGGCAGCAGGCAACGGGAACTTCAAGATCGCCCAGCTCCTCATCAGTTCAGGTGCAATTGTGAATGTCACGGACAAACGAGGCTGGACTCCGCTACACACCGCGGCACGGAATGGGTCTCCTGACATTGCGGAATTGCTACTGAAGTCTGGCGCAAATCTCGAAGTGCAGAATGAGACCCAAATGACGCCACTGACTCTGGCCTGTCGTAACGGCAAGGTTGAAGTCGCACGCATCCTTATCGAACGCGGCTCAGACTTGAATTCTCGGAACAAGGAAGGCTGGAATCCATTACACTATGCCTCACGACATGGACACGTTGACGTAGCGCGGCTGCTGCTATACCATGGCGTTGACGTAAACGTACGCAAAGCGGATGACTGGACTCCGCTGCATCTCGCTGCGGCCAATGGGTGCCTTGACATCGCAAGGCTGTTGATCGAGCATCGTGCATTGGTCACCAGCCGGAACGAACGAGGTGAGACACCTCTAGACCAGGCAGCAGGGAACGGTCACCTCGAAATCGTGTCCTTCTTAATCGAGCACGGCGCGTCCGTGAATTCCCGCGATAACAAAGGCTGGACTCCATTCCACACAGCATCGAAAAGTGGCCGTCTCCATGTTGCGAAGTTCCTGCTAGACCGTGGCGTCGATGTCGATGTTCGGAACGGAAATGATGAGACATCGCTCGACTTAGCATCTAGTAGCGGGAAGCTCGACACTGCACGCTTCTTAATCGAGAATCATGCAAATGTCCACACTAGAGACAACAGAGGATGGAACCCATTGCACATCGCATCACAAAATGGGCACCTCGACGTCGTCCGACTCCTGATCGACTCTGGCACGAACGTCGATATTCGGAATGGATCCAAAAAGACCCCGTTAACCTTGGCGGCGAGCAAGGGGAAAGTCAAAGTGGCGCTCTTCCTCATCCAGAAAGGTGCCGAGATAAATGCGCGGGACAGCCAAAGTTGGACTCCACTACACTTCGCCTCACGACACGGGTATCATGACATGGTACGGGTGTTGCTGGACTGCGGCGTTGACGCGAACGTTCAGAAAGCCGACCTTTGGACGCCATTACACCTAGCCGCGGCCAACGGGCATATCAAGGTTACCCAGTCACTGATTCAGCGTGGCGCAAGGGTCGGGATACTTAATAGCAAGCGAGAATCGCCGCTTGACCGAGCAGCAGGCAGCGGGAAAGTCGAGATTGCCCGTATCCTAATCGACCACGGAGCAAATGTACATGCCCCCGACAGCAAAGGCTGGACTCCGCTACATGCAGCATCGCAAGGTGGACACTTGGAAGTCGTGAAGCTGTTGCTGAGGTGCGGCGCAGACGTCGAGGTCGTCAACAATGCCAAAAAAACTGCGGCAGAATTGGCATCTGAAAACAACAAAGCCGAGGTCGCAAGATTCCTGGCAGAGTACAAGGCAGACTCGAGCATTCTGAACAAATCACGGTCGTCCTCGTTGGGCGTAGCTAAGCACGGAGCCGATGAAGAGAAGGACCAAGAAACGGCGCCGTTGCACGCTGCCTCCGAAGAGGGAAAGTTTGATATCGTAAAGCAGTTACTCGACTGGGGTGCAGACACCAACGCGCCAAACTCGCATTCCAAGACTCCACTCGACCTAGCAGCGACAAGGGGGAATGTGGACGTCGTGCGGCTTCTTATCGACAGTGGCGCGGAAGTAAATTCACGCGACAAGTGTGGGTGGACCCCGCTGCACAAGGCATCGCGATACGGACACTTCGAAATTTCGCGCATGCTCGTCGACAATAGCGCAGACGTGAATGCAAGGAACCAGGACCTTTGGACCCCCATGCACCTCGCCGCACGCAATGGGTACGCCAAGATCGTGGAACTGCTGCTCGAACGTGGCGCGGACCCAGATCTTCTGAACGACGAGGGGCGAACCCCATACCAGCTATCGCTGGGAAAAGGTCGTCAGAAGGTCGCGGATTTGATCCGGGGATTTGGCCAGGCGGAACGTGATGGATGATGGATGCATAAGGTTCGACGAAATCATTGTGCTCCCTCGCGATGTGGTATTCAACTGGCATCTGAATTCCAGTCGTCTTGCGACAACGTAATACGGAGGATGCCTCTCACGCATCGTTACGACGACGACGATGAAGTCCCCCATTTGTTTTGCTGTATGTAATCCGGTATTAGGTTCGCTCATGCGGGAGAATATGAGTGTGCTTCGGCCGTTGATGGAAAAAAGGTGCAAGATCTACAAGCGGTGCAACAGACGAAGTATTCCCTGGGTGTGTGTCCGAGTTCCTAACTCCCAAGAAGGGGCCGGAGCGAAGCCAAGGGTCAGAACTAGAACCCCGTAAGGATTTGCTCGTGTCAGGGTTAGACATTGGGGTTGATCCGAGTCCGTTGTATTCGAACGCCTCGGAGATGTAGCCAACCTGGTCAGAAAGAACACCGTCGGTGTCTCAAACGAAGGAAGTGTGAGAAGCGACCGGTATCGATTGAGATTTGAAAAAAGATTGCTTAATCTAATGCTTGTTGAACGGACTCTACGACAGACATTTCGCCGATCCTTGGGTGAAGGTTGAAAACTACAAGATCATTCTTTTCTGAGAGAGCCTAAGCATTCTATGGGCGTCTATTCTGACACACGTGACATCGTTTGCAAAAATTATCCGCGCCGAGTCACGTGCACCCGGGCATCATCAAGAAACTGGCCTCTGCTCTGCCGCAGAGAGAGTCTTAGAACACACCTCGACAACAACATGGAGATATCAGTACGTCCTCGCCGTTTATGTCACATACCGGCCTCCACTTCGTATTGTTTGCGATCCTCACAGTGAGTCAGCCAGGGACCTAATGCTCTCAACAAATCTACGCAAGGTCTTTGGCAAAGGCGGAAAGTCAACTTGAATGCCACGGTACCATCTACCAGCGCCCCTTCTACCCCGCCGCCGACGTCGACGCCCTCTGAAGACCTCCGCGTCCGGAACCCGTTCCTTCTGTCTCTGGAAATACGGAAGGCGCATCTTCGACCACCCTGCCGAATAAGCGCAAGCTGCGATCGACGCGCGGCGAAGAGGGCAGCAAGCGCAATCGCTCCGGCACGGGCAGCGTCGCGAAGGAGTACGCTCCTCCGACCGCGCGCCTCTCGGATCTGGGGGCGTGGACCCATGCGTGGAGAAGATGCTCGAGCTCGTGGCCATGCCTCTTACGCACCCCGAGGTCTACCTCCACACTGGTGTGCATCCCCCGCGTGGCGTCTTGCTGCATGGTCCCCCCGGCTGCGGCAAGACCATGCTCGCAAATGCGATTGGTGGGGTGCGCACACACTTTTAAGGTCATTGCGTTGGCGCGAATTGACACCTCGTACGTTTGGTTGTTCAGGAACTGGGCGTGCCCTTCATCTCGGTTTCGGCTCCGTCGATCGTGTCGGGAATGTCGGGCGAGTCGGAAAAGACATTGCGCGAGACATTCGAGGAGGCAAAGGTACGTTCCTATGTCTATTTGGAGTGTTCGTCAACTTGAGCCTCTACCCGCTTGCAGCGAGTAGCGCCCTGCTTATTATTCATTGACGAAATCGATTCGATCACACCAAAACGAGAGAGCGCCCAACGCGAGATGGAGCGTCGAATCGTTGCTCAGTTCCTGACGTGCATGGACGGTACGCTTGATTTGGTCCAAGGGTGCTCTTCCCACTCTCACGATGCCATCTAGAGCTGTCTTGGGAAAAGACAGACAACAAGCCCGTCGTCGTCATCGGAGCGACGAACCGTCCAGACGCGTTGGATCCGGCCCTCCGCCGGGCAGGCCGCTTCGACCATGAGATAGGGATGACTGTCCCGGATGACGAGGCGCGAGCTCAGTGCGTTTACCCCCTAGTTCTTGTCTTGTTTTGGGACGCTTAGAACGACTCAGGATTCTCCGCGTTTTATGCGCCAAATTACGGCTGGATGGCATGTTCGACTTTCATGCCCTTGCCAAGGCCACCCCGGGCTACGTGGGTGCGGACCTGACCGCGCTCACTGGAGCAGCGGGCATCATAGCGGTCAAACGGATTTTCAAAGGTCTTTCGGGCGGCGCAATCGTCATTCCCAGCGACTCGTCATCTACCATGGACACCGATACACCCATGCAACTTGATGCGTCACAATCAGCACCGACTGCCATCTCCAGTCCTCCCACGCCTTCGCCTGATACCCGCCCGGGACCTTCTCCGCTCCCTGCAGTAACACCCCTCACGCATTCATCTATCGCACGCTTCCTCCATTCTCATCCCGATCCCTTGACACCAGCCCAACTCGCCCCTCTCTGTATCACCGCAGCTGACTTTGTACTTGCCCTGAAAGAAGTCCAGCCTTCTGCCCAGCGCGAAGGCTTTGCAACTGTCCCGGATGTCACATGGTCGGACATCGGCGCGCTGCACGCTACACGAAGCGAGCTCCATATGGCCGTCGTGCAGCCGATTCGCAGGCCGGAGCTCTTCCGTGCAGTGGGTATTGATGCTCCAGCAGGTGTACTCCTCTGGGGTCCTCCGGGCTGCGGAAAGACCCTATTGGCGAAAGCAGTCGCGAACGAGAGCCAAGCGAGCTTCATCAGCGTGAAGGGCCCCGAACTGCTCAACAAGGTTCCACTTTTCACAACCTTTCTTAATTCCCGCGCGGCAACGACAGCGTAAAACTGACCACTAAGCTTCCACGTAGTACGTCGGCGAGAGCGAGCGCGCTGTGCGCCAGGTCTTCGCGCGCGCGCGCGCCTCCGCCCCATGCATTATCTTCTTCGACGAGCTCGACGCGCTCGTCCCGCGGCGCGACGACACGCTCTCCGATCCTCCGCCCGCGTCGTCAACACGCTCCTCACCGAGCTCGACGGCCTCGACGCCCGCCGCGGCGTCTTCGTCCTCGCCGCGACGAACCGCCCGGACATGCTCGACCCCGCCATGTGCCGCCCCGGCCGCCTCGACAAGCTCCTCTACGTCGACCTCCCCGCGCCCGCCGAGCGCGCAGAGATCATGCGCACGCTCCTCGCCAGGCGCCGCGTCCCGCTCTCGCACCCGCGCGACGGCGACCGCGTCGCGGAGATGGTCGAAGGCGCCTGCGGCGAGGCGTACAGCGGCGCCGATTTGGCGGCGGTCGTGCGTGAGGCGGGCGTGCGGGCGCTCCGGCGGGCACTGGGGGGCACGCTGGAGGAGATGGACGGGGGCCCTGTGGCCGCTGCCGAGAAGGATGTGGCGGCGGGCGTGGTGGTGCTCTTTGAGGACTTCCAGGCGGCGCTGGAGAAGGTCGCACCTAGCGTGAGCAAAGCGCAGAGACGGCGGTATGAGTCGCTGCGGGAGACGTTTGTGGGCGGGGGCGGTGCCGGGGGTCGAGGAGAAGGAAAAGAACGCGTGGTATAGAATGTGGTTACGGAGGAGGTGTATGGAACGATCATCAACATTGCGATTATAAGCTGGCGTGACAGAGTCAGTACTGTAGTATCATCACTGCAAACAGCCAGCTGGGGCCGGCGGAGGTTCAATACGTTCAATACGTTCAATTGCCGTGACGCTTTGGCACGTGTCTCGTCTCTCACCTCCACCAGCTCAGATTTCCCTCGAAACGATAAGAGAAGGATATGTCGTGGTGATTCCCATAGCGTCATGACGCTCAGCAACCTTTGTTCTGGTGTCCACCACGTTCCAATGACACGATGGTGGAAAACAATTATTTGCATTGCGATGTGAGCTACAGTACCGCGACAGAGCATCAAGATGTCCGATTCAGGTCGGTCGTGGCAGCACTCCATTCTCTTGGCCATATCCACCACCAGTTTCTGCTCATCTGAGGAGTACAGGCCCCGACCATCCCAAACGGTGTTATCACGCCCGTCCACCATTCCGAGTAATCTTCCATGTAAATCTTTCTTGCGGTCACTACTCGAGTCTGCGTGTCGCAGTTCCCTCCAAGGGAAAAGTACCCATCACGTCGTGGCCCTCGCCACGGAAGTACAAGCAGTCAGGAACTGGATCTTCGGGAGGCCGCGCAGAACGCAGCTCGAGGAACATCGGTGGACCGTGACGCGTGAAGCCCCTGATATAATAGCCAGCCCACGGACGGCCGATCTCCGGCGACGAAAGCCCTGCAAGGGGGGTGCCAGCCAGCCCGTTTCGCAGCCACGGCCGCATGGGCGAGGTAGTGCCCAGGTCAAATGGCTCGTCGTAGCACGAGCGTGGGTCGATGTACGGGAGCGATGGCGGGGGTAGGGTTTGCGGGGCTCGCCCGCCGCATCGAAGAGCAGAAGTAAGGGCAAGTTCGACTGGACGAGGAAGCCAGAAAAGTAGAGCTCAGAGGCGCGCTGCTGGCTTGAGGCGGAGGACGCGACTGACTCCAAGCAGAACGCGTGTAAGTTTGACAGTAAGTAATATAGATCCAAAGAAGTGGCCTGGAAGATTGACGTGATCGTGCTTGCGTCGCCTTTACCGATGTGGCGAGAGTTCAGATACTCGCCAGCAGAACTTCCACGCGGAAGGACGAGTATGAGTCGATGTCAGCGAGGCAACTCACATTGCATGATGAGCGCTATCAAGCTAAAGCAAGCGCGCTCGAGCCAACCATATTCTGATGGCATTGGCAGGAGCCTAGGTCGCTCTACATCGCGGCACATGCAGTGTACAAACCTCTTATAGGACCAGAGCGCAAACTGGTGTCTTGGTTCGGTGATCCGCGAGATGTTATCCCCACCTAGTGGACCGAAGCACGTGTTTTCGGTTGATGGTCAGAAGAGGACAAAGGGGCACCGGAAACGCACGATGATGCATGATAAATGCAGGCAACACACAACTCAGCTTCCGCAACCAGTTGGCCATCTGACTTGCATTGAGAGCTGACCTACCTCGGTTTCGCGAGTTGATATATAGTCCAAGACAAGACTGCGCTAAACCCCATATCACGCCACCAGCTCCAGCTTCAGCGACAGGCCTAGGGCCTGCCAAAATGGAGAGACAGAAGCTATCCGCCGCAGCCTCTTCGAAAAGTTGAGCGGTCCTGCATCAGATATGATCGATGCGCATCCAACGCTCCAGGGCAGTGCAGTCGCCCTGATCTTTCCAAGAACTCACGTCCCATCCTTGAAAAGCTAGACGTGCCTTGAAGAGTGCTGGTGTCGACAGGGCTTGACGTACACGAGAGTGAGTGAGACCGAAAGTGAGTCCCTTGTCAGGGGCAGATGTAGGGTGATTTGACAGAGAAGCTCTGGAGGAAGATTGAGAGTCACCCATTGTCCGCCACGACTTTCAAGTAGATTATTCGATGTCGATACCGGAAAGAATTAGGCTATTGTTGTGGTTCAGACGAAAAATAAGGTGGAGCGCTGGTCACGTGCGAGTCCTTCTTTCTCACCAGGTCCGGGTCAGCTGCTCTCATCTCGCGCTGTATTCGAGTGTTCGCTCGTAGGAGATGGATGCAGTGGGGTCCTGCGGCTGCTGACGAGAAGGATGAGGCGGGAGTGGTGGTGCTCTTTTGAGAACCTCCAGGTGGCGCTGAGTCGAAAAAGTGCGCGTGGATATAGGATGTGGGGTGCGGGGGTGTCGATGCAGAAATGGAGAACAATTGTTTACATTGTGATTATAAGCTAGGGCGACAGAGTATCGAGCAGCGGGAAAAAAAAAGGGAGAAGTCTGATTCGGTTAGGTCGTGGCAACACTCCACTCTCGTGGCCATATCCACCACCAGCCTCCGTACCTCTGAGTACCCCAGGTCCCCACCATCCCGAACGGCGTTATCATCCCACGCCATTCCCAGCGATGCCCTAGGTAAGACTTTCTTGCCGTTACTACTCCGGTCCGCGTGTCGCAGTTCCCCCCAAGGGAGAAGGCCCCTGCCCTGTCGTGGCCCTCGCCATGGAAGCGCACGCAGTCACCTTCGGGAAGCTGCGTGGATCGCAGCTCGAGGAACATCGGTGGATCGTGACGACGCATGGCACAGGTGGTATAATAGCCAACCCATGGGCGGGCGATCTCTGACAACGAAAGCCCTGCAAGGGGCGTGCCAGCCAGCCCATTTCGCAGCCACGGCCGCATGGGCGAGGAAGTGCCCAGGTCAAAATCCTCGTCGTAGCACGAGAGGGGATCGATGTACGGGAGTGACGGCGGGGGTACTAGGGCTCGCGGCTCGCGGACCGCGTCAGGGAGCAGGAGTAAGTGCAGGGCCGCCTGAACGAGGAAGCTGGCAAAGTAGCGCTGCTGGCTTGGGGCTGAGGACGCGACGGACTCCGCACAGAACTGTAAGTTTGACAATGCGGGATATAGGTCAAAAGGGGCGGCCCCGATGACCGACAATATCGTGCTTGCGTCGCCTTTACCGAGCGGCGAGAGTTAAAGACTCGTTAGCAGAACTTCCATGGGAAGGACGCGTACGAGTCGATGTAAGCGAGGCAAACTTACATTGCATAAAGAGCGCCATCAGGCTGAAGCAGGCTCGCTCAAACCAACCATATTCTGATGTCGTCAGCTTGAACTTAGGGCGCCCTGCGACTATACTGGAGCACATGTCGAATACAACCCTCGCATAAGCCCAGAGCGCACAGCGGTGTCTTGGTTCGGTGATTCGCGAGATATTATCTCCACCTAAAGGACCGAAGCACGCGTTTTCGGTCGATGGTCAGAAGAGGCGAAGGAGGACCGGAAACGTACGATGATGCGTGATAAACGCAGGCAGCACACGACTCAGCTTCCGCAACCAGTTGACCATCTGATCTCCATCGAAATCGGAGGATAAGTCCTACCTCGGCCTTGCGGATTGATATATAGTCCGGGATCAGGCCGGGATAAGCCCCATATCACGTCTTCAGCTTTAGAGGCAGGGATCTTCAAGATGGGGAGAGATGAGCTACTATCCACCGCAGCATCTTCGAAAAGTTGAACGGTCCTGCAATGGATATGATCGATGCGCATCCAGCGCCCCAATGCGGCGTAGTCGTCCTGATCTTGCCAAGCACTCACGTCCCACCCTTGAAAAGCCAGACGTGCCTTGAAGAGTGCTGGTATCAGCAGGGCTTGACGCACATGAGGGTGGATGAGACTGAAAGTGAGTATGTCCCTTGTAAGGGGGAAATGTAGGGCAATTTGACAGAGAAGTTCTGGAGGAAGGTTGAGAATGTCACCCATTGTCCGGCACGACGTTCAACTCGACACCGGCAAAAACCAGGTTGTGGTTCAGAGGAAGGACTTGGATGACGTCGGGTCGCATGTCCAATCGTTGGTCACGTGGGAATCTTTCTCGTATTTATGCCCCATGGCTTTGTATCTACTGGTGTGTGGTTTTGACACTTTGTAATATATGATCCTGTCCTTGCTATGCAGCTGGTGACCCGGGCGAGTGCCGACCCGGGTCTGGGGCTGTCTGAAATGGAGGGATGTGCTTTAACTGCTCTATAAGCAATCCCGCTCTATAAGAACGCCTGAATACAACGTTCTCACGTCCGCGTCGCTCGTCCCGCGGCGCAACGACACGCTCTCCAATTCCTCCGCGTGCTCCTGCGGATGCTGGGGGACACGCTAGAGGAGATAGAAGAGTCCTGCGGCCGCTGCAGAGGATGCGGCGGGCGTGGTGATGCTCTTTGAAGGCGGCTCTGGAGAAGGTCGCACCTAGCATGACAAAGCGCAGAGACGGCGGTATGGTACGCTGCGGGAGCCCGCGGGAGATCTGTGCGTGGGAGCGGTGTCGGGGGTCGAGAAGAAAAAGAGCGTACGGTCATAGAATGTGGTGTCCATGTAACATTTGTTTACATTGCGATTATAAGCTGGGGCGACAGAGTATCGAGCAGCGGAAAAAAAATGGAGGTCATCATGACCTGTTCTAAGTCCGAGTCGATTGGGTCGTGGCAGCACTCCATTCTCGTGGCCAATCCACCACCAGCCTCCGTACACCATACCTCCCCGGGTCCCCACCATCCCGAACGGGGTTATCATGCCGCGCCATTCCTGGTGTTGCCCCTTTCTTCGGTCACTACTCCAGTCTGCGTGTCGCAGTTCCCTTCAAGGGAGAAGGTCCCTGCCCCGTTGTGGCCCTCGCCATGGAATCGCACGCAGTTACCTTCGGGAAGCTGCGAGGCACGCAGCTCGAGGAACATCGGTGGATCGTGACGACACATGGTGCAGTTGATAAAATAGCTAGCCCACGGGCGCGGATCTCGGACGACGAAAGCCCTGCAAAGGGCGTGCCAGGCATCCCGTTTCGCAGCCATGGCCGCACGGCTGTGGTCGTTCCGGCTTAAAGAGCTCGTCGTTGATGTATGGGAGTGACGGCGGGGTTAGGGTTTGCGGCCCGGCCGCGAGCAGGAGAATGTGCTGGGCGAGGAAGCTGCCAAAGTAGCGCTCTGAGATGCGCTGCAGGCTTGGGGCGGAGGGTGCGATTGACTCCTCACATAACTCGCGTAAGTTGATAATGCGGAATATAGGTACAAAGGGGCGACCTCGAAGATTGACATTATCGTGCTTGCGTCGCCTTTAGAACCAATTGGCGAGAGTTAAATATTCGTCAGCGGAACTTCCATGCGGACGGAAAGAAGCGTACGAGTCGATGTCAGCGAGGCTAACTCACATTGCACGAAGAGCGCCATCAGGCTAAAGCAAGCACGCTCAAACCAACCATATTCTGATGTCGTCAGCTTGAACTTAGGGCGCCCTGCGACTATACTGGAGCACATGTCGAATACAACCCTCGCATAAGCCCAGAGCGCAAAGCGATGTCTTGGTTCGGTGATCCGCGAGATATTATCTCCACCTAGAAGACCGAAGCGCGCATTTTCGGTCGATGGTCAGAAGGGACAAATGAGGACCGGAAACGTACGATGATGCGTGATAAACGCAGGCAGCACACGACTCAGCTTCCGCAACCAGTTGACCATCTGATCTCCATCGAGAATCGGGGATAATTCCTGCCTCGGCTTTGCGGGTTGATATATAGTCTTGAATCAGGCTGCGCTAAGCCCCACATCACGTCTTCAGTTCAGAGACAGGGATCTCCAAGATGGGGAGAGATGAGCTACTATCCACTGCAGCCTCTCGAAAAGTTGAACGGTCCTGCAATGGATATAATCGATGCGCATCCAACGCTCCAGGGCAGCGTGGTCGTCCTGGTCTTGCCAGGCACTCACCTCACGTCCCACCCTTGAAAGGCTAGACGTGCCTTGAAGAGTGCTGGTGTCGACAGGGCTTTACGTACACGAGAGTGGATGAGACCGAAAGTGAGCACATCCCTTGGAAGAGGGAGATGTAGGGCGATTTGACAGAGGAGCTCTGGAGGAAAGTTGAGAGGTCGCCCAATGACGCCCATTGCTTGTGTTGGTGCCGTGGGAGTCTTTCGGTAGTCTTTGGCACAGCTGCTCTGCGCAATCTCATCTCGCTCTCCTCCAACGCTGAACGCTGTACTCGAGCGTTCTCATGTCCGAGTCGACATCCGCTCTGACGTACTCAAGAAATGGCGCTTCACTCCCAGTCCAGGCCAGAGCCAATGAATGCTACTCCTCACCATTCCAAGGTCAAGGTCTCCGTCACCCTCTCGGACTCGTTTTACATCGCGGGCAACGCCGTCACGGGAAAGATCGAGCTTGAGTCCCGCGCGGACAGAGGTCTCGGTCTCGGCATTATAATGGTCGAACTCGTCGCCATCGAAGGTTGCCATCGCTCTATCCCCGCTGCTGCCCAACTTGACCCGTTCCTTCGCAGAGCTTACTTCTCGAGACCATTCCGCAACCTCAACGTTCCTACACACTCGCCGCCTCTTCCAAGGCCCTGGCCTGCCCCCTTCGAATGCCGTCCTTCCTCATCCAGTAGCCGGAGAGCCCCCTTTACCCGCGCATCATCACCGTGCCCGGCGCGGACTCACTACATTCCTCTTCCGCCTCCCTCTCCCTGCTGCCTCCCCGTCCTCCATCGATTTTGGAAATGGCCTTGCTAGGATACGATATGAGGTCCGCGCATCTGTCGGTGTCGCCTGGAAAGACCAAAACCGCCTCGTCACCGACAAGTGCCCGGTCGACGTTCTTCGGCGCTACCCTGGCGATGATGCCTCCCGCGCGGCGGAAGGTGGCCTAGGTTTTGATACGTGGCCTGCGCCAGAGGGCCTTATTGTTGGTGAGGGTGGCAAGGTCTGGGTGAAGGCTTGTCTCCTCGGAGGCATACTGGTAGCAGGAGAGAGCGCTTGCATCGAGCTGCAGTTGAAGAATCACTCTGCAAAGAGGGTGAGTCCCTCATTCCATCTCGCCACCTCTTGTTTCTCAGACACGTCTGCCTCTGCGGATAGACGGCAGGCCTCCATGTCACGCTCGGTCGCCAGTTACACCTACCAGCGCCGGCGCCAGCCAGCAATGCCGGCAGGAAGCTACCTCACCCCTTACAAATCTCCGACGCACTCGCCAGCGTCACTTTTCGTGGACCCGAGTACATCGCTCACCCGGGCACCGAGGGGATTGCCCATCTTGTATTCGACGTCCCACGCACCACCCGCACTGTCTCAGCGTACCCGCGACATGGTGATAATCTAGATGAAGATGGGCCAGGTGCCTTGGAAAGAAAAACTGCGCCATTGTTTGAGGTCCGCGGTATTCTCGAAATTCGGGTAGTGATGCCCGTCGGAAGGTGTGTGGTCCATCTTTCTTCGTTAGGAAACTGTGTGGTGATGGAAGAGCTGGCTCCACAGCAAGGACATCGTTCTTGAGCTACCAGTGGCAGCATTTCACCCCGCTACTCTACCTCCACCTCCACCTGAACCATACCCGTATCCGGCTCCGGATCGACACTCCAGCCCCTACCTGAACCATGATTTACATCCTTCGCCGCCGCCTCCCGGTCCCACACCGATTCTGTACGCAGACCGTGCGCATTCTCCCCTCTACACATATCCTACCCCACCCCCTGCACTTCCGTTACTACCGCAATCAATTCCGGCTCCATTAAATGCACAGCTTGTTATTCCGCCATTTAGAGCTTACGATGGGCAACTCTGGTTCCAGTCGCCTCCTCCCACTTCTGTCGGTGGACCATACTACGATCGGCACCCGCCCCCCCGGCCGGCGAGTGCCAACGTCGGTATTGCAGAGACATCGTTTTTGCCGGCTGGCTTGCCTCTTTCGGATATACCGGACTACCACCATCATTTCTCATATCAGCAGCAGCAGCACTATCCTTCGCTGCCTGAGCAATCGACGGGCTACGGCGCGCGCGCGGCACGAATATCGCATCACCTTCGTGCTACTTCGCGTGCGCGGTCGGCTTCACCTCCTTCTAAAATTGCCCCACCCACACCGGTTGCGGTCGATGTAGTAGCGCCCAAGCCGATGCCCTCACCAAAGGTCATCACTGAGACGCTTACTGTGACAGATGACGACAGTCCGTTTGCACAGAGCTTTGGTAGGGTTGGGATGAGAACGAGGAGTTTGAGTGTCGTGAAACTCGAAGAGATGGCTGCGCGCGCTGCCGCAGAGACAGAAGCCGCGGCTCGGGCCGAAAAGGAGAGAAGGGAGGCGGCAGTCGAGAAGACGCTTCCCGCCCTTCCGGTTCCATCCGGCAAACCATCTGACTACAGAGCAAATCAACGACTCGTCGCACACGAGATATTTCATCAAGGATTTGAGAGAGACGGTGGGGCAGGGTCGGGGGCCGTGGCAGAAATGCAACCTCGCACGCCATCACTCTCTGCCCTTTCGCTTCTACGCCCACCGCTACGTTATGACAACATTGTACCCTCATCACACGCAGAGCGAGGAATCGGGGAAAGCGGCCTGGATGCCCTCGAGCGACGTCTTGTGGAACAAGTTGGCACGCGCAAGCACCCCGCCTTACCTCCCGATGTGCGCACCATCCTAGAGCTGGAGTCTTCGCCCCTACCCCCACCACCTCCCGTACCTGCTCCTGTACCTGTGCCAGGGAAGTCCATGGCTCAGGAACAAGAAGATGACGATGGCGCGGGTGCTGCCGTCAATGAAAGTGCAATCTCGAGCCTAGCCCTTGCGGCCGAGGAGGACTTTGGCGGGCGCAACGCCAACGCCAAGCTCGCTTTACCTGATGTGGAGGTAGAGGCAGAAGAGGAGGCGGAGGGAGAGGACGTGGATGCGGATGGTCGGACGCAACACCCGGCAAGGGTGCTGGCGCCTCGTCAAGCAGCGAACGTGGCACATACAAAGCGCTCTCACGCAAGTCGGCCAAGTCCGATGACCGAGGGAAGGAAAAGAAGGCCAAGAAGAGGAGGGACAAACGCGAAGGGCGGGGGGATGATGAGGCTGCGCGTCTCAAGCGTGCTGCGAAGGGTCGTGTCGCGGAGTGGTTGGGCAAGTTGGAGGTGTACGACTCGGAGCCGGATATCAGAACGGGACCTGGTCCAGCGATCCCTCCGGAGTCGCCAGCAGCAGCTCTGCCAACAGAGCCCGCACCGATAGCGACCGGCGCCTCCGCTGCCCCACCTATCATCGAGTCGGCACCCAATCCGCGCTCCTCCGGTTTCGTTTCAGTTGCCACCCTCCGTCGCGCACCGATTTCTCTCCCAATCGAGCCTGCACCCTCTAGCTCAACCTCCACACCCACCATAACTCCGATCGCAACACCTGCGCTTGGACCTGCTCGCAGCCCGGGCAGAGGTACCCGCCCCCTTCTCAGGTACAAGTGAAGTATAACGTCAAGTCTGCGCGCGGCGGGCGCGGCGGGCGAGTGACCGCGGTGGCAGCCATATGGGCGGCGGAGGCTGCCAAGGCCACAGATCCCAGTGCCACGGCTGATTCTGGCTCCGGCGCTGCAACGCCAACGCCAAGGCAAGCAAAAGCAGCGCGACTGGCCAAGACCAAGGCCAACGCCGCGCAGACCAAAGCGGCAGCAGCCCCCAACACCAACAAGCTCCCGCACGCGCCCGTTCCCATCAAGCCGACGCCGCCAGCTGGAACTCGGACTCCCCGGCCCAGACATCCGCCACCCGCCCCGAGGGAGAGAGAGAGGGAGAGGGAGAGGGAGGCCCGTCCCCCCCGCGCGCTATTTGGACTCGGCTGGGCACAGCCGCCGCTGCCGTACCGTCCTCGCCCGCGCTCTCCGCCTCCGTCGCGACTCCCATGCTGTCCTCGACCGCATCCCTCGCCCGCCCACCCGCCACCACCGGCACCGCACCCGCGCCCGCGCCCGCACCCCCCGCTCTGCGCGACAACGCCGCCCGCGCGCTATCGCCGTCCTCGTCGCCGTGGCTGCCGGCCCAGTCCCAGTCTCAGTCCCAGGCCCAGGCCCAGTCTAGGCCCTCGCCCGTGGCCGGGGCCGGGGCCGGACAGCGACCGGCGATCGTGAACGGCGGCGAGTTCAAGGCGGAGCTCGCGTTTGGGCGGGCGCGGCTGCGCGACCTGATAAAGCGATATCAGGGCCAGGCGGCATGATCGGTATCGGGGGGTTTTTTTTTCCGGGGTGCTCCTACTCTCCAGCTCCCTCCAGACCCTCTGGGCGTGCCGCGCGTAGACTCCCCGATTTAACTGGTCTGCTCGCTCGAGCTCGAGTGTGATCGATGTGTTTTAGTTAGCCTGGGCGTTCTAGCTTTTGTTTTTTTAATGTTTGCCGGTGATACCCCGTGTATGAACCCTTTGCTTGTTCTGTTGTTTTCCCTCTTTGCTATATCGATAGGTTCCTATTGACTCATCTCCTGTTTGTTGGACTCTATCTCAGCATTCACACGATGACTTTTTATTCTGACCACTGCAGATAATGATGTTGCTGCTTCATCCATGACGACACTACTGACACGAGTTTTCTCTTTCGGCTTTTTTTTTTCAAATCTGACTTTTGTATTCAACCAGTTATATTAGTAACGTGTAATTTTTTACTTCACCCAAACCCAGAAGGTCTCAGATGATGGGAAGACGTGATTCCCAAGGTGACGCCAGTCTAAGTCGTAGCGTGGCGGAATATGCACTTTAATTCGGAAGCTTCCTCGTCTGGAAACTACCCGTCGTCTGGGTTTGCGAAGAAAAATTAATACAATGGGTATAACGTGAGGTCATGACTAGGTCGTAACATGCGATCGTGAACGTGAGCGAGAGAGCCATCAAGGAAAACCGAAATCAGAGTTGGGCGGGAGCTAAGCCAGTTAAGGCTTTAGGCTGCGCCCCCCGACGCGCTTCAGAACAACCTGCAAAACGACCGCGCACACTCCGAGGCCGACCATGAGCACGTATGACGGAAGATCGGACATCGCCGTGGGCGCGAGGTCGACCACGGAAGGAACAATCCGACCTTTAGCGTAGGCGTCGTGGTCGCCGGCACCAGCAGAGCCATTGCTATTCTCCGCCGCGTCGTCCTGTCCTCCCATACCCGTCTCTTCTATGCGGAGGGCCTCGGCTGCGGCGGCATCGCCCTCGATCGTCGCGATTGCCTTTGTTGGAAGGGGTTCGACCGCATTGTCTTGCGAAGGGTACCACTCTGCCGCCTCCATGGAAGATACGCAGGCCTCGACATTCTCCAGCCGACGCCTGAACTCCTCGAGCAACGTGCGATTGACTTCCATCTCGTTCTCCAGCGCAAGCTCCTTCGCTTGGAGCTCTGAATCGACCGCTGCCGTTTCTTCCTCCGCTCCTTCCATGTCGGTCTTGGCACATACATCAGCTTGTACTCCCGCTTCCGCGAGCGCGGGCGTGGATACCGTATCCGGGGGTTCGGTAAAGATGTCTGCGGCTGCGAGTCGTGCGAGCTGCTGCAGGTCATTCTTATTCGTCCCCCGCAAGCGCCGACTGCTGCTGCTGGCACCTCCACTGCCATCACGGCGCGGGACAACGGTGTCATGCAGCTCGACGCGGCGCATCGTGACGACGGGGTCGACCTCTTCCCATGCGCGCGCACCCCACGAGCCGTCCCCTGATACGGAAGGTGGAGACCCAGCAGCAAGAAGCTCTTCGATGCTAGGCTCATCGTCTGTGGCCGGCACTGAGCTCGTGTCATCGCAAGGAAACGGATAAACGGGCGCACCGCGGGCACTATCCACACCAATGTCCTCCTCCACTGCCACGTCACCCTCGCCGAGATCGCTCCCGTTGTCGCTCTCCGAACCAGATCGGCTATGGCTACTGCCGCGCAGACTGCCAGTCGGACTCCGACCTCCTGCGCTCTCGCGCTCCCATTTATCAACCATCCCACGTACATGGCCATTCGTGCTCACGCGCAAGGGCCGTGTCAGACGTTGCTCCGAGCCGGCCTCGATTCCCCCATCGGCGAGCGGGAGATCGAGTGAGCTAGATGACGACGCATACAAAGTAGTACCGAAGGGTATGTCGCCGAGTCCTCGTTCTTTTTCCTGCTCCTGATCGGGATCAGACGTAGGATTACCCCAGATACGGCCGCGAAGGATGTTCTGCCTCAGGTTACGCGCGGCGCCGAGGAGCGCGCTTCGCCAGAGCATGTTGACACCGAGGCTTAAGCAACGCAAAAAAAAATCTGTCAATCTCGATGCGCTCGTTCAAGAAAAAAAAACACCCTCACACTTTGAGATTGTCGTCGGTCCAGCGCAAGAACGTGCGTCCACTGACGCCCTCGCGGCGAACCCACAACGCAACATCGCGTGCCACGCGTTCGGGCAGTTGCTCGCCGGATCGAACCCGCAACGCACCCGTCAAGTACATAGACAGTTGCGAGGGCGTCCATGTCTTTGGGTTGAGAGGCAAGTCCTCCTTTGGTTCCGCAGATGGGGCGTCGCTGTTATCGGCCAAATACGTTGGGAGCGTATCCGCGCGCCGTCTGCGGAGCCAGGAATCATCTTCAGATCCGCTGCGTTGGGAATGCGTGGGTGAAGGCAATGGGGAGGGCAAAGGAGACGGGAGATCGCCGGTGAGACTAGCGGAGTAGCGGTGACCACGATACTCGTTCGCGTGTCTGGCCTGGCTGCGTGATGGAGTGCCAGAGGACACGTAGGCATACTTGGAGGGAGTATTGTGTCCAGAGGAGTTGGAACGCGACAAGAGAGCAGTATGGGTAGTTTTGATAGCATATGGGTGTGGGTTTGGCTTGAGAGCCGGATCATGCTTGCTTGGCGAACCAACGGGGAAAGAGAAAGTGGAAGAAAGAGCAGGGGATGTGGTCATGTAGGCAAAAATCAGGATTGTTGGCTACGTATGCCAAGGAGAGGCTAGCCCGTCGAAGGAATGGGAAGATTGTTGCCAACACGATGATCACGACTTACGATCAATACAGGGGATAACTGCCCCGAAAAGATTCTGAAGAGCTTTCAAGGGAGCGCAATACTGTAGAGATGAGAAGACGGTTGAACCAGGCCAAGCCACCGCTGACCTTAACCCTGACGTGTGTGACAGCTAAACTTAGAGGATCGGCTGTCCGAGGCCGGCACTTTGTCACCGGCAGTCATGGTTCTCAACGTCGACGCCTGGGGCCTGAAGTAAAGTAATGGATTCGATTAAGATGTGCCTTGTTCGAATTCCTCGACATGACGCTCTTTGGACGACGAACAAATAATAGCCGCATGCCAAATTGGTTTCCTGGATATTCGAGACTCGTCTCGGATTCAACGCCAGTCAAGCGAGCACATAAACTAATAATCTTTAATATCAGGAGGCAAAACGTAGACCTACTTGCTGTCATCCTGGCAAAACCGATCGATAAATGGTCCGCGAAGTCTGCCGCCCACAAAGGCGTTTCAGGGGGTTTGTGGGGCAACCAAGTGGTTTCTCTGTTGCTACTTCCCAGTTCCACCCCTTCTGTTCTCCTACAAGGTACCTCGTATTGTGATGATGAATACCACACGGAGATATGTCCTCCAACAGGTTAAAGACCAAGAAGAAAGGCAAGGCGCTCCGCCCACCTAGAGAAAATGGAATCTCTGGGCCAGAATTCTGTTCAACGTCCATCCGGGGGTTCTTTGGTTCGTGCATGGTTCGATCTGAAGTACTACTCTACCGATGCTCTCTAATCATGTCCAATCAATCACAGTGCGGATACGAACACCTGGAGAGAATATCTCCGCACACCTCTGCATCCCCGTAGCGAAACGGGCATCTTAGGGTTGCATTGTCGTCGACTCATCGGCACAGATGTCGATATGCGGAACGGTGACCAAAAGATCCCACTGGGAAAGAGTAATGGGCGCTTAAAGGTCGCACGTTTCGTCGTCGAGAGTGGTGGAGAAGTGTTGAGCACTCATTTCTTGGCCGCCTTGCCTCGCCGCGTCCCTTTGGGATCTAGGGACTCCGACCGACCTGACCAATGATCCAACTTAAAGTGGCGTGTCCCTTGTAAATATCACCATCTGCATTCTAATCATCAGCGTACTGTTTCATATTCTCTTTATCAACTCTGAATGGTACAGACCCCAGACTACAGAGGCGTGCCTTTGCCGTAGTGAGAACTGGGAAAGAGATTACCTTCAAATCGTGTTGTCGTTACAAGTAAGGCTAAGAGTGCGTAAAGACAAAAACGGCGACGTCAGTTCAGACATCGTATCGGAGTCGCATCACGCGAACCTTGCGTCATTTCCCGCGTGCGCCATGCTCTCGGAGCAAGTCTGCAATCTGTCGGTGTCCTCTGCTCAGGGACAGTTGGTAAGGAGTTTCGCCGTCGTCATTTATTGCATATACGTCCGCGCCACGTTCAAGTAGCAGTTGCACAATCTCCGGGTGTCCTTTCGCCGCAGAGAGGTGAATCGGAGTCCAGTTGTTATGCTTTCGTACGTTCACGTTTGCACCATGCTCAATGAGCACCCGCGAGACTTCAAGGTGTCCGCACCGTGATGCGGCGTGCAGCGGGGTCCATCCAGCCCGATCACGTGAGTCCACTTCCGCGCCTCGTTCAATTAGCAAGCGCACAACGATAAACTTCGCCGAACTCACCGAAGAAAACGGCGCGATCATCGCACTAGACCAAGAAAAAGCATACGACAAAATCCGACACGACTACCTGTGGGAAACACTTAAGGCCTTCAGCCTCCCAGAACCCTTTATCCGAATGATAAAAGCACTATACCAAAACGCCCACACAGTGGTAGCAATCAACGGGATCCTCAGTAAACCCTTCCACGTCACCAGAGGCGTACGCCAAGGAGACCCCCTCTCCTGCCCACTGTTCGACCTAGCAATCGAACCGCTAGCCTGCAGACTAAGAAGAGACCCGAAGCTACACGGAATACAAATCCCCGGCTTGATTGACAAACTGATTGTCAAACTCTTCGCTGACGATACCAACATATACCTCGGCAGTAGAGACAGACTCGACGACGTCCAAGACATCCTGTCCCAGTGGTGCAATGTATCAGGAGCAAAGTTCAACCAAGAGAAAACAGAAATCATACCGATAGGGGCTGCCCATCACCGAACGTGTTTGATAGAAACCAGAAAAGTCAACAACGAAGACCGCCAACCCCTCCCCGACGGAATACGAATCGCACAAGACGGCGACGTGGTCCGAATGCTAGGAGCGTGGATCGGTAACAACGTTGACGAAGCCCATCCCTGGGAACCTTTACTAGACAGGATTAAAGCCAGACTGGACATATGGAAGAACTGCTACCCAACCCTCGACGGCAAAAGCACCATCATACAGATGATCGCCGGCGGCTGTACACAATACCTAACCCAAGTTCAAGGAATGCCTAAGCACATAGAAAAAGCACTGACCAAAATAATCACCGCCTTCATATGGGATGACAGCACGCGCCCGAGAATAGCATACGACCACCTAACAAAGCCCCACGAAGAAGGCGGAATAAACCTACTAAACATTAGCGCACGCAACGACGCAATAGATATAAAATGGCTCGGAGCATACCTAGACTACTCCCCCACCAGGCCAGACTGGGCCAAAGTCAGCGACCTGATTATCGAGAAACTAGCCCCACAGCAAGCTGTGCAGAAAGTGATACAAAGCCCATTCCTGCAAAACTGGACTGCCCCCACTAGCGGTCCCAACGCCTCTAAAGCCAACGACGATATAAGAAGAATGCTAAACATAGCCAAGAAGTACGGCGCCAACATAGCAGCCATACGCCTCTCACCACAACTATGTGCGCAGCTGCCGGCCTGGTATCACATTAGCGCCACCAACTCACCAATAAACTCCAACGCAGCGAGATGTCTAATCCGGAAGCACAACGCGACTACCGTCGCCGACCTTCTCAAACTGTCAGCCAGACTCCGAAACCCAAGAGTTGACGACCCTCACCAAGAATCCGCATACTGCCGATGCCAAGATTGCGAAGAAGACAGGGGAACCCACTGCACGAACCCACACGACTGCGCCAAGGAAGCGCAGAAACGAATAGATAGCATCAACCCGAAACTAAACCCCACCCTCCTCCTTCCCCCACACGGGAACCTATCTCTGACCAGAAGGAGGAAAGCCCAAAACGACCTGGCGAAAGAAAGAAACGGCGAAATCCTCTTCGACCCCACAATAACCTGTAAAGAAAACCTAGCAGACTGCTTCAGGATATTCGTCAACGAAAATAGAGCCTCGAACCACCCTGCGCGCCGGTACCTACCACAAGGCCCCGACCAGAGACACGACAAAGTCACTGTATACACAGACGGAGCATGCTTCAACAACGGCAAAGCAAATGCGAGATGTGGCAGCGGCGTCTGGTTCGGCCACAACGACATAAGAAACACAGTGTCACCGGCCTATTCGCCCAGTGCCACTACGTGCCGGTGGGACTGGTATCCCCTCTGTATAGTACCACTTGAAGGTAGGTTGCTCGTTCCTTGTCCGCGTGGTATGTTCCCGTGATGATGTCGACGTATCTCAGCAGGTATGCTCCTTGCAGGTAGGACTCGTAGGTGTAGCGGCGGGGTCCCTCGGTTTGGTAGAGTCGATAGATCTCTTCCGTATAGAGTGGAAGTCCTCGCGATGTCTCGGCGCGTCGTCCTAGACCGTTGCTCATGCAAGACTCCCAAAGGGCTATGCAGAGGAGAGAAGAGGGTGATATTTCAAGAGTCGTACAAGACACTTGACTTAAGGTCTCCTGTCCTACTTTACAAGTCCTTATATACCCAGCAGGAGCCCTACAAGCTATGCCCGAGCGTTGCTGAGTCGTCGCATAGTAATCGTACAGTAAGCGGGAAATACTCCGCTTAGTCAAGACGAAGCGCTTTACAAGAGCGCTTATGAATCGTTACCAGTCCGCTGAGAAATCGTATCGTACTGAGTCATCTGGGTCCATGCTGACTGTCCATCCGTCAGCAAGACGGGCCGGTTCACCTAATCCCCTTACGCGGTCAGGCCTCATGACCGCTGCCG
>WTXF01000305.1:0-26725 GCA_022496215.1 Russula brevipes | reverse complement strand
TACCATTCCCTTTTGTCCAGAATACGACATCATGACCATTGCTTTTAACTGGACGAGCGCCAACTTATAAATTGAAGGCTACTGCGAGCTCCGATGGGCGAGAACGCGTTGATTTCTGAGCATGGTGTCGTACGCCATGTCGATTTCTCTGGATGCAGCCAGTGATAGAGGTAACACGACATGTGATGTGTTTTCATGTTCGAGGGGCGTTGAACTTGAGAGTGGGTTGGTAACAGCAACTATGACACACACCGTACTTATTCTATAAAAACAAAACTCTCAGGCCATGTGCCAGTGATCACACCGAGATTTAACGAATCAAACCCACGGATATATATATTCTTCCGTGGGGGCGGCAGCAGCGACGCGTCCTGGGCCATTCAAGGCAAGACACCCGGTTCTAAACCTCGGGACCTTTTTTTTTTTTCAGTGGGCTTTTTGCCTCTTGCGTCCTCGAGGTGTACGAGTGCCAGTCCCCAGCGACTCGTCAGAACTCCCCGGGCATCTGAAACCCGTCGCTGCCAGCCTCAGACGTACATACATACAAACACCACATCCATGACCTTTTTCCAACCCCCTCGACAAACGACACCCTTCGCGACCAAAGTCCTTCAGCCACGAAGCTACGACACTTGGCACAACAAGATGCCGCGCCCGTGTTGAATGGGTCGACGAGGGGGCGGCCGAGGGGAGGACGCAAAAGTACAGTACGAGTTATAGTAATCCGAGCGCTCTTTCCGACTCTCCTCGACACAGTTCCCCTCACGAGCAAAGTCCTCGATGAGGGAGGGTCGAGGGGAGGATGCGAATGTGGAAGTGTAACGTGTAACACCTACATCTCCCAAGACCGACGCCCTCCATGTGACATGCGCACAGCTGCAGTGAGATACTGACAGCTGCCCGGATCCACGACTGGGGAGAAGTTCGAAGAAAGAATGTGAGGTGATGGGGATAGGAAGTGAGAGCAAGCCCTTCTTATATACGCCTCTGGGGGCATCCAGCGGCGACCACGACGGCGTGGGCTGACAGTCCCGCCAGCATCATCGGCGGTTGATGCGCGTTCAACGCGCGATTTAACTCGTGACCGTGACTCCCTGGAATTCAAATATGATGGGAGCCATGTCGGGTGCGCGCTCTCGAAGCGACCAACAACAAGTCATTACGCAGGAGAAGAGACAGCAGGTCGGTTTTGCTTGAGAGTTCTCCAGGGTGTTAGCGTCGTGCTTAGCCGGATATTAGGTGCGCATCAAACTCCTCTCATAACTTAGCTAGCGCTAGCACGAAAGAATTCCAGTTGGCATTCCAAACATGACGCACATGGTGGCCCAGTCGATATTGATGATTGTATTCCAACAGATCGCGTGGTATCCCATTTCCAGGTCAAATCCGAATCGCATGCATGCATGCCACGCACGGAGCACCTAAGCAACCGTCGCTTCATCGACCCGAATAGAATCCTTCTTCTCATCACTGCCGGAATGGCTCTTGTCGTCCGAGGACGTCTCCTGCTCCAGGATCGCATGGTCAAGCATTGTTTCGTGGGCGGGAAAAAGCCTTGAGAGAGTAAAGTACACGACGGATGCCAGTGTAAGCTGTACATCCGGCAGGATTGAGTGCCAACCCAAGTGGCAGGCAAGACAACGGAGATAGTGCTCACGCCGAGAATGTATGCAATATCGAACAGGCGGGTGCCGACGCCTACGTGTATTTTAGGGTTGATGTCATTGACGAGTCCAGGCAAAGTGAGTGGCACCGAGACTATCATCGCCGCCGCAGCCCGCCAGTTCTGCGAACGCTGTCAGGCACGGATGTATTCCCCGTTCGGAAGGGCTTACAACTCCGTATGTATATCTATACCTTCCATGGGGTTGATACATCGAGGGAACGTCGACATATGTGCGGTGTACGAGCCAATACTAAGCGTACCCGTAATCAGCTCGGAGAAATTCTATCGAAGACAAGCATAACGCGGACATACATCGGTGATCATGATTCCGGTAATAGGACCAAGAAATACCGTGTATCCACTCATGAAAGATAAGAACCCTGTAGCACTGCGCAGCAGCGAGTGAGGCTACGGCCGTAGAGGTAGATCCTAGAGTTTCAGCAACGCACCTCGCGAGGATCTCCCACGGACAAAGTGCCCATCCGCCGAGGAATGCACAGATTATCTGCCCACGCCGAATGTTGACATAACGCGGGCATAAGGCGGTCATGTCGTTCCCTGCACTTAACGAGTTGGCCGAAACATTTGTGCCTAGCGTCCCGAGAGCGAACGCAAAAGATGCGAAGAAAGCGGCAGCGCGGTTGTCCCACTGGTCGATCAGATTCAGTGGGTCCCAGAGAACTTGGTCGTAGAGAGTGATGCCTGCACTTGTCACGGCGATACCAATAAAGCTGGCCAATGTGAGCGCAATAGGGGTTATGACGATTTGAATATATTGTCTGCAAAATGACTTTAAGAAGGTTGACTACCCAGACGAATGTTTGTTTGCGTACGCTCTTTCATTCTTGGCATATCTCTATTTTCGGACATCTTACATGAGTATATGCGACGCGACAATATATGCGTGACGCACGGTAAAATCTGGGATGTTGACTCCGAGAGTCGAGAAGCTCCCAAGCGCACTGTTGAGCGCACCAAGCCATACCCAGGAAAGGTCGGCCCCACTTAACGCTGCCTTTTGGGCGAAGAGCCCACTGTTGGGGGTACTTTGACAAACGCCCAAATGAGGAGCGCCAACCATGTGGGCGGAACCACGACTGCTTTTGCTAAGAATAACCAGCGAATCTTTTGTGGCGAGACGAGCATGAACGGGAACTGGATGGACCAATACAGAAAGTAGCATAACATTCCTTGGTAATACGTGAAGATTTGGCTAGCCTGTTAATGGGCTGATAACGCGCACCAGAGGTTGTAATATGCGCGCTGGGAGGAAGATGGTTCTGGAGGTGAGCGAAGGATGGCCAAATGGCCTTCAGCATCTAAGAAATCGACAATGAGACGTCCGCGAGAGTGGGTGCAAGCAAAACTGCACCTGATAAACGCATTCTGAACCGACGGTGGTCTGAATGCCGAACCAGAAGAGGGCCAAAACGACTCTGCTGACAACGCTGAAATAGCTGAACCAAAACCCAAACGAAGAGCGATTGAGGACAGGGAACGGTACATGGAGCCGAGCACCAACGGTGCCGTTCAGCACCATGACGACTCCGATGATTACGTTCCCCAATACGATGGCCGGCAATGCTTGCCGCCTACGAGCCGAGGATCAGCCAATGCTCTCTGGCGCGAGGAAGAAAGGTCCTACCAGGACAAACCTATCGCAAGCATCGACGATGCAAGTGCCCACGTGCCAACATTCGCTGCGTCTGAGATCCAATACGCAACGTAGTTGAACGTTGACCACGTCCGCAAATGCAGGGGGACAGGGTCCATGTCCTTGTTGCTCCAAGCGCTGCTTGGCGCAAACGTCGACGGTTCAGGTTCGAGTTTCCATGCAGATAGACGAGTAAATCGAGACCAGGGCGGGAATCTTCCCATGGTGGGCGTGGAAGGGAGGACTAAAGAAGCTCGAGACGGAGCCGACGCCGGATGACACGGGGGGTTCAATCGTTGTTTTGCTGGGGAACTTCTGGGCTTTTATTGGACGCGGTTCTCGTCGATAAGATAGGTGAAGAAGAAATGGAGTTGTCAACGATGGCGCGGCGCGGAGAGCCTCGGACTACTACTGCATGTCGAGAGCGGAGAATCGAGTGTTGTGCTGTCCCATCGCGCTCCCCCACAACGGCTCTTCAACATTTCAACCTTCACCATCGGGCGATAATAATGTAGAAGAGACGTGCAACGACCTGCAGAGCCCAGTGCCACGATTATCAACCCCACCGACTGGGAGTTTAGCCTTGTATGCGGGTGAGCTTATCTGCGGCTGGGACTGGCAGCACAGGCTCAGGCCGCGGGCCGTGGCCAGTCCGCCGCGGCGGTAACGCTATCTGAGCATCTAAGTCCTTGGAGATCTGCCAGGGCAGGTCGAACTGCTTGGCTGTCCAAGATTTCCTTCTATGCGTTGCCTGGGTGTTGACAAAGTAATTGTCACGGCCGAGTCCAAAAAAAATAGTTTGTGGGGCAAGTTGTGGGGACACGCTCGGAGTGCCCTTGCGTGTCACCTTCTTGTCTTCTGTGCCGCACCATCTTCTCAAGGCAAAGTACCACGCCATCTGCGTCGCAGTCCCCCCACTTATACACGTGGTCCCCCAACTCCACTTTGTCTTCTTTTCCCCCTCTCTCACTCGGCTCAGTCTTCTCTTTCAACCCACATCATGATCCACTGCGTGCAAGTCAAAGGCAAATTCGGTCAATATCAAAACCTTCAAGAACGAGATTTGATCAAGCTCAAAAGGTTTGCCGGTCACAAACCACTTTGAATTGCCGTTGTCGTACGGGAGCCAATGTACGCTTTCTGAAGAGTTAGCTTTACTTCTGTACCTTCTCATCTATCCGCACTCTTGCCACTCTCTTGCCTCGTCAAAGAGTCATGTCGATCATCTTCTCTACACCGCTCCGGTCTCATTTGGGGGCTGATAAATAGGTCGCGTATGCGCGTAATGCACTACTAGACACAAATTGAGCACAGCAACAAGCGAGTGTCGAAACTCTTTCCATCACGTATTCAACCCAAGGCAGGTGTGACAAACTGACTTTTTTCGTTCTCGCTCCTCAGTGCATTTCCCATCAAAAAAACAGTTGGATTCTATTCATACAAGCTACAAGATAGCATGTATGAAGTTTCATAGTGGTTGAGTAAAGAATGGGTGAGATATTGTGACTGTCCGAGTGAGGGGTCCGTCCGAGTGAGGGGTAGGGGATAGTACTCCTGACTCGTTACTTTCGTCCAACCCACTCGACCATACACAACCGTATTTCGCATCGCCTTGCTCGAACACCTCTTCAACACAACCCTCGGTCCGACTCCTCCCTGTGCTGTGGACGAACATCACTGCATCACCCCTCGCGCCTACATCATCTTGTCTTTTGCTGATGTAGTATATAGGGTCGGACCTTGGTAGCGTCATCATCTCAGCATCTCGTCTGCCCTTGCAGCTCTCTGCCACCAAGCCAAACGTTTCACTTAATATAGGTTCGTATCAGCTTTGCCCAGCTCTTTCTCTCTCTCTTTCTCTTTGCTGCTATTGCTGACGCCGCCTCGGTAGGTCATGCTCGTCTCGCTCTTGGTACGTATCAGCTTTGCCTTCGCCCCTCCCCCCCATTTTCTCGTGTTTCTTTTTTCCTGCCCACCGTTTCTGACGACATTTCTCTACAGACCGTTTCCCAATGAGCTGACTCAGCCCGAGCGAGACGACATTGTCGAGTACTTCAAAAACCTAGGATATTCCAGAGGACGATGCCGTACAAAGCGTCGCCTCTGCCTTCAAGTGGCTTCTCGCCCAGATGCCTTTGGTTCCTGATTCAGTTTTTGGAAGGGTTTTGGAGGAGGATGAGCGTGTCTGGCACCAATTTCTCAAGGAACATCGGGAGCCTGTACTCTTCGTTAACTCCAGAGCGGTCACTCAGTACGTCACTAAGGTATAAATCTCACCCTCGATCTGCTTTCATGGCTCGTTATAGAACCATTCATCTCCCGCAGGCGTCTGCGCGCTGCCAGGGAAATCTCGACGCCGTCCATGTCTTTTTCGGACGATCTCTTCATCTATCATTCCGACATTCGCAAGGACAACTTCCTCTACGACATCAGGACTGGAGATATCTGGATCGTCGACTTTTTTTTTTTTTTTTTTTTGAATCAGTTTATTGTCCGAGTTAAATAACTATGAGACAGAGTACTCTACTAGAGAGCGCAGCGAGACGTAAGTAGTAGGGGCGGGAGTGTGGTAAAGAGGCGCGTACAGTAGGTGTGAGATAAAGAGTAGGTAAACTATCGAAAAATGTCCGCTTCTTCCTCCTCGACTTTCATCGTAAAGAGGACGGGGTCAAATGCGACGTTACCGTTCCTGTCTGTAAAGAAGCCGGCCGGCAACGGTTCAGTCGGGGCTCGGCGAGCGGAAAGTAGGTTCCGGAGGTGGAAGGGGGCTGGATCGTCGACTTCCAGCACATCGGTGTGCTCGCAAAACCCCTCCAGACCTACACCATTTTCAATATCGAATTCCTTTGCTCCCGCCGTTGGCAGACACCCTGGTTATAAGCTATCCGATATTGCCAACGAGATGACGAAAGCTAGGCGCGCTTCAACAGATTGGTGGGAGCGGTAGCCTGGGTAAGTACTCGTCTAGTTATTGGTATCTCAGGCGGAAGACGACACCCCTTTGCAGACCTAGATAAGTTTGGCGAGCGCGTTTCTATCAAGTGAAATGCTGAACCGTCGCTAGTGATAGCCTAGGACCATTGTAATCAGTCTGAGCTGGTTGAGAACTCTACGACCCCGTATATTATCTCTTTTCTACAATTAATGATAGCGTGAAGGTCGACGTTTGGGAACCAATGTCTTCTGCGGTCCAACGACGATGTCTTTTCATAGGAAATTTAAGTCTGTTGTTGGATCTGAATTTATATACCACAGCACATTTTACATGGTACAGAGGCGGTCACGCAGAGAGTACGTCCTATGCTTATGAGAGTATAGGCATGTGTTCGGGCTTGGCTCGAATAATGACAGCGATATGGTTCAGTGGTGGTGGTGTACGAGCTGTGATTCCGGGAGGATGGGATCCCAGAAAAAGAGAAGGAAGGAGAGGCGAGTCAAGAGGGACTAGGCAGAGGCACGCGAGAAAAAAACCAACGGACGGGAGAGATAGACGCAAGAAACAAAGAGAGCGTGAGCTCGACCAGACAGATCTAGGACTCGAACGCATGACGATGCGGTAGCTCGGATTAGCGTCCGTGGCTTGGGTAGTTGGGTTTGGAAGAGAAATTGAGAGGGAAGGAAGGAATCGCACCAAATCGTCGAGGATGAGAGGATACTCATCATTTTACGAAGGCATATCTCATCCCTTTTCTGCCTCTGTCTACTGCCACATCCCCGGTTCTTGTCAATAAGATGGGAGAAGGATAAAATGAAGCTGTCAACGGTGGCGAGCCTCGGACTACATGTGTCGAGATTTAAGCCGTTGGAGCGAAAGCCGCTAAGCGGAGAATCCGGCGAGTGTAGCGCTTGCTGCTTGCTGTCCCGGCCCAGCGCCGCTTTTCCAAATGGCTCTTCAACGCCCTCAACATTGCCTCAACCTTCACCGGTTCACCATCGGGCGTGCAACATCCTCCCGCAGGGCTCGGGCCCTAGTGCCACAATTATCAACTCTACCGACTGTTGACTCTAGCCTTGTATGCGAGCTTATCTGTGAGTGCGTGTGTGACTCTGGGGACTCATCGTACTCATCCTCAGGCCGCGGTGGCGACCAGCACACTATCTGAGCATTCGAATCCGAGGTGATCCGTCGGTACCGACACAGAAGCAGGTCGAACTGCTTAGCTTTCCGTCCATGCGTTGCCTGGATGTTGACGAAGTAACTGTCACGGTCAAAAATAGTTCGTGGGGATGAATCATGACAAACTACTATTGTCACTGCTGTGAACACTTTTGCTGGCGTGCTGGGCAGTTGGCACCCCAGCAGCGAGGTAAGTGGCCTTAGTTGTGGCTGGCTCTGGCTTGACCCCCTTTTACCTCGTCCCGGTCGCAGCCGTCGGCACTCGGCAGCCTTTGCGCCCCGGCCTGCGATACGTTTCCGCAAAATTTCCCAGCAAATGATTATTACACAATGCACAGTAGTAACGCAGGCACCGGCGTCAGTTCAGGAACTCAAGGCGCAAGAACCATCTCCAGATCTCACTTACGAAGAGAATCTTACGAAGAAGAGAATTACTCGAGCGGCGCGTGCGGCAAAGTTGGGCCGATTAGAATAACTCCTTGGAGGTGGTCTATTTTGAGCCTAGTTTGACTCCCAGGAGCAAGTCGACTTTCCCGTGTGCCATACGTTCATGATGTATATTCTTAGCCTTAGCAGAGAGTTTCCGCAACTTTTGTTTTCATCGGCCATTCGGGGATTTATGATCGATTATGTGCCCATCAGTCAGCCAACATTTACTCTATCCACGCGCTCAGACTAACTATCTCAATTGCCAGTGTTTCACTCCTACCCGATAAGGCCCTCGTTCCCCAACCCCTTTCGCTGGTCTTCCGCCCTAGGTTATGCTCTTACTTCTCCATAGCTCCATACCTGCTTGTCAGAAATGCGACTGCCTGGGTCATGATCACTGCTGTCATCCGAAAAGCCCTATGAAACTCGATACAAGTTCCTATGACCGAGAACACGTCGAGCAGCGTATTGCCACCGCGTACAGGATATGTCAACAAGTGTGGAGGGGTCGAAAGAGACGACCCATCGTAATTGCGTACATAATTAAACCCGCAAGTCTCTGCTCACATCACTCGCAGGGGGGTTTTCGGATGAGTGAATCATCATTGAATGCCCCCTCGAGGTTCACCGTCAGTCACTATGCCCCGAGTCTCTCTCTAGGTAAACTCAGATGTCCACTCAGTCATCCCCAATTCCAGAAGAACATAACAACGTCCCGACCACGACGAGGACAGATCTCTTGTCGCCCTCCTCTGACCCTGACCTCCCAGCGAATTGAAAACACTAAATTTTTTTCTCTCTTCCCTTCCTCTTTTTTAACATCTCCACAGGCCTCCTTCCTCGTACATTGCTGTCCGGCCCACGTTCGAGCCAATTCCATATCAGGCATATCTCGCTTCGCCCCCCATATGTGCTATGGATTCCACGCCCAGAGAATGGCAATATTATTGTCATCTGAACAACTCACCTGCTGCGGATTGCAGTCCCTTATGGCTGACACCCATTGGACTTTAACGGTGAAATTCGTAAGCTGCAATGAAACTCTCATACCTGCTACGTCCCTTAAATTGGACCATGAGCGACAAGCAATGCTAAACTGCATCATTGCAACCGTGTATATTTTATTAGCCGCTTAGGGTCAGCTATGTGGTTTGCCTGTGACAAGGGGGTACGTCATACGATTCCATGGGGGATTTACTAACTATTCAGGTTGGTTGACATTCCAAAGTGAAGGTGTGGTCGGTGTTGCCCTTGGAAGGCAACCAGGTACGACTCGGAAACTAGTAGGGTTCAATGGTAGAAGCCAGATTGACCACCATCTCAAGCACTAGCGTCTGCTAAATCCCGAAAGTCAACCTCGGGACAATTGAGAGACTCCGGTTCTGGGTGGACGGTGTGTCAACAGGGGCGAGCGTTTTTCGGACACCTCGGTACCCGGGGAAGTCATGATTCAGGCTCGCGCGCTATTGCTGTCACAGGTTTGTGGTTTGATTTGGGGGTGCGTTGAGAGCAACTGAGCGATGACACGATGACACATGACCTACCAGCAATGTACCAATCGAGGGATACATCCAGACCCAGGTTGCATGACGCTGTCGCTCATTCCCTCGTAGGGAACTCCGATTTTCAAGTCCCTCGACGTAGGCGGCAGGAGGATCATGTGGGTGGGTCCATTTCGTAAGTCATGAAAAGCCCGCGGTGGGAAGGAACAAACGGCCCAATTGCAAAACTCTACAAGTGATACCGCTGTAACACAGATACTGTCCGCCTTCTTTTCTCTCTCGCGGTGTACACCGGCAGCCATCAGATAGAGAGTGACACACAGAGGTATAATGGGCATAGCCCTATCAGACCACTGCGGCGTAACATGCACACTCCAGAAGACGGTCACCGTTCGTGAACAGGTCAAATACGTAGATCTGACCGAGGTTGATTAGAACAATCAGGATTCAGGTTCTAGAAATAGAGATGATAGGTTGGCATAAGGTGACTTCCTTGATGTCCGTGTAGGATCCAAAAGAGAACACCGGAATACCCGAGATGGGAACATCGAATGCCAATGGGCAGTGCACAAAGATTGAAGAGACAAAAAATTGCTGGTAGGAGCGATTCCGAACATAGCCAATTCTCAGGCTGGACAGCCTGTTCCAACGTAGGAAGGAACCAACGTGGTTTCGTGGCCGGAATAACTGGAGGCGGGGAGCTCGGAAAGACAAATGCGCAGGCGCCTACGCCGTTTGATGGCGCTGTCAAGTGTGTTTTATAAGTTCCCCACGCTCTGACTGCTCGCGGTCGTCCTCCTGACAACACGACCGTGGTAAGAGTTGTCCACGCAGAGGGAAACCGCTGCGGAAAACCGACAACCGTGGCCGAGTGCAACTCAGAAAGGGGAGATTCGGATTCTGAAATTCAATGGCAGAGAAGCTGAAGTCCGCAACATGGAGATAACGCTGGATCAAGGGGAGTCACGGGAGCAAGGAGGTTTGCAATCCGCTGTCACTGGATGGAGAAGAGGCGATGGGTCACGGGCCAAGTCTGAAACGCCAAGCGTTTATCGATAAAACAACTCTATACCACCGTTACCGCATCGCTCTAAAGTTGTAGTACAGAACCGTAGGTTCTGACATAGCATCAATGTAGCGCCTTAGATAGGAGCCGGGGCGGCATCATTGGTCGAGGCGCTGGATCATGATGTAGATGATGTCGAGTACTTGGTCACGACTTGGAATGGAGACAGTTCCCTCGTATCCACGGATCGTATTGGTAGGTTGATACCAAGGCATATGGGAATTAGCTGTTGGCGCCCTCGATGCCTGAGCCATCACATGGATCGCCACATCAAGGAGCGAGGCAGAGCGGGCTCGTGAAAGACGGAACTGTAACTCGGGCGATATTGATACGGTACAGTATATTCGGTAGAGTGGCGATACAGGACCATAGGCGCACGGGTCTGACAAAGATATGAGGCCAGTGCCTTGAAACAAGGCACATGGGTGGGGGATGGTTGGATTGATACACCGGTGGCGCATGAGGCATAGTTGGCGGATGCATCTACAATTGTTGACAGCAAAGAAGAGGAAACGAATTCATAACTGAACGCGAAAATTATCAGACAGGGAAGCCAAGAAGTGGACATACAATTTCGAAATCCAAAATTCTGTGGTCCTTCATTAGCTTCATTGCTTTCATTACGCATACGTACTTGCAGTTTCAGTGTCCTTTCTTTTCATGGTGGATGTCATCAAGCAGGCGACAGACGCAGGAAGTGGGCGCGTCTTGGTTCGCCTCAATGGTTTTTCCCGCCGCTCGCCGGGCGGCTTTGGCTTGAAAATTGCAAATAACTGTCCCCGAGGCCGAGCCTTGACTACGAGCCTTTGGTGTGTTGGATGGGTTGGAGGGATACCGACGGCACCCGACGGGAGATCCCGATGCCGACGGCAACGTTTGAGTGAACTGACTGACGTTCGACATTCAGTTCAACGTATTCAACAGCTGTTCAGCCCACACTGCACCGTACTACAGTATCACTATCACCATAAGGAGCAATTTGATGTAGCACCCGTGCCCGTTGTTTTATGCGCTCGTTCTCGGCAACTGATCCTGATCGTAGCTCCTGGAAGGTCCTACCCTTGGCTGGGCTGCGGGCCAACTCCATGGCAACACTTGAAGCACCGCGAACCTCTTGCTCGCACTATCCTCCTCCTGCTGGGGCAGTCGGACTGACTCGCCCAGTGAAAATTTTCGCGAAATAGGATTTTGCCGACTTGCCGACCTTTGCCAGCACTGGCACCAGTGGCTACCTCGGGCAAAGATGGTGTAATTAGTAGTAAGTGACCCCACTGGCACCGCCCCCAGACTTTTTCCAATTATATGCTGGGAAATCATTCGATCAATTGCCTGAACTGGTCTCGATCTCTGTCCCTCCCAATGTGGTGTTTTAACTTGGGCGGCAGTGGCGTATTGTTCAGTGCCGCAACCATGGAGGGATGCTCGGTGTCCCCCTGGGGCATCTATACATCAATCACCAAACCCACGATACGGTGGCCGCCGGATTTTATCCAGTCCCGCAGTTATGTCGCCACATGCCTGGGGCCTTATGCAATACCGCGGATCCTTAAAAGCAACTCCTTTGCGAGCTTATTGGATCGGCTGTGCCGTCTCTGCTCAACATCTCTTCCACTCGGACCTTCGCGTGATTGACGCGCCCTCTCTCTAAACCATGTCTGGTATCATCCAGCTATCTGCTGGAGCCACTAACCAAAGCTTGAGCATAAGCGAAGTCCTAGCCCCAGGCATCGTCAGTATCTTTATCCAAGGATTCGAAACCGGTCTCGTCCTCTCGCAATTATCCCAGTGGCTCGCTCTCGAAAGAACAGAAGGAATCGCCATGACCCTGCTTGTCATATATGTCACTACCATCGGATTGTCAGCCTTCACCCTTACTATCAAACCTCTCTTCTCATCTCACTGACCTCCCGTTACGGGACCTGTAGCTTGGAGACCGCCGTATGTTTCGCATCCGCGTACCGGATCTATGTTCGCGATTTTGGACAGACCGTGAGCAAAATATCCCCACTTAGGAAGCTCTGAAAACTTTGTAAGCCTTACTCAATCTTGTTCTATTTTGCCTTGTTTGCCTAGATCATCCCTGAATGGACAGAGTCCGTCCACGTGATACTGGTATGTCAACATCACATGCCTCACTCTGAAATCGCTTCTCAAGGCTCTTTCGTCCCTTTGTTGTAGTCTGCTCTCGTGGCAGCACCCATCCAGGCATACTTCATATCGCGCTGTTATCATGTCAGCCTCTCTACCAGTGTCCCGCACGTTCCAAGTACTCATCTATGTGGTAGATCTTGAAGAGGAATTTCTGCTTGATAGTAAGTGGACCCTTTATATTGCAGTGGCGGATGCTCATTTGGATCTCGCCTCTCAAGATACCCCTTATCATTACTTTGATTGCCAACATCGTGACTGCGGCTTGGGCCACCGCATGGCTCTTTCGCGTGCACGCCGCAAGGCGGGATAACATTGCAGCTGTAGCTTCAGGCGCTGCGCCGTACCGCCCATCGCCGACCACGATATTTTATCCTTGTGAGAACGCGAGTTACATAGCTCTCCGGGACGATTGCTGACTGCGGCACTCACATGTACAGTCGTGCTATCCATCACCCTTCCTGCAGGTACGTCGCAGCTTGTGTCTGTTGCTCCTCGGGTTCCTTAATCACTACGGATGTAGCTTTGGATATTACTATTACCAGCATCCGTGCGTGAGCTTCAACCCTCGGTTACCTCCGCTAGTTTTTAAGTGATGTCCCTGTCCCACGGAATAGTGCTTTATTCTCTTACCAACTTCTTGAGACGTATCCACGCGGGACATATTCGTAGGGTACGTCCTCGCTTTGCAGTCGTGTTTTTCGCCTTTTCTTGACCGAAGCGCGATCGCAGCGGATAACGCGCTATATGATTGTGATATGGCAGGCCGTCATTCCGCCCTGCTTCTGTGCTATCGGGCTCGTAATCAAGTATATCACATTCACCCAGACACAACCTGTACGTGGCTTCTCCGCGTGTACTCCGCTTGCAAAGCAGCCATTTGCTTCCCCACAACTGACCCACAAACTTTGGTTCCCAAGGGAGGGCGACAAGCGTGGTATCCCGCAATCCAAGCCATGCTGGGAAAGCTGTATGTATTATCATTATTTTTTACACTGTACGTCTCCCTCATTTCGGTGCTTCCGTCGTTGTGTACCTAACTCTCGAGGACAGAAATAACCGCATGGACCTCACTGAGGCTCATGAGCCTCCTGTCACGTACGTCTCGACGTTCAACACGTCGCTCAATGGCGTGGGTTCGCCTAGCCAGCGATACGTATTTTCTGTACAACTCACGGACCGAGAGCAACAGTGTTAAACATTTCATCCGCGTGTGATTCTGTGAACTCGTCTGACAAACCAAAAAAGCAAAAAACCTCGTTGTGCCTGACAACATACAACTCGGAGATAATTGTAAATGTTGTTGCTGCTGCCGCCGGCGCCGCCGCCGCCACAGAGTGTTTCTGTGCGCTCTCGGCATGTTTCAAATGTCGCAGAGGGAAATGAGAAAAAAAAGAACTCAATCGTCAAAGTGACGAGAGCTCACGTCATTTTAGAAACTGACAGGCCATTCCTAACGCAACGTGGCTGTGCGTGAACGAGAGCCTCGTCGACCACCCTGACTGGGTTCAGCGCGATGGGTCCGAATGCAGAAGCAAGTGGTAACGAACGAATCTCAGGTCCCGGTTTTGGTGCGGATTGTAAGACGGGTTCACGCATGACCAACGCTTAGGAGAGGACTGAAAACGAAAAAACATTGCCTACCCCCGAAAACCCCGTGGTAATACTGGGGGCTGGAGAAATACCGACACGGAGTGATGAGGGCTGTGACAGAAATGCATCAGGCTAATTGTATTCTGGCCATGGGCAGTGGTGACCGTGGTTCTATGCCGTTGGTGAAACAGTACTAGACTCTTACTGGAGAAAAATTGCCTGGAGTTGGAGTATAGATCCACAAAACCGACTGGTCGCGTGGAGCAGCCCGGCGATTCATGAAATGCGGCAACAATAATACATCGATCGATTGTTAGCTCTGTTCCACTATGACCACTTTCTTCCGTTCCGCCTGGGGTTTGCTCTCGCCCGCGCGCGTATGCCGCCGGCGGCGCTCCTCTTTGACGCGCTGTGCCTCTTCCATCGTCCGTTTGAGCTGTCCAGCCTTGTATACGGGTTTTGGTATGTGCCGACTCCTGTGGACCGCGGTTTAGTAAGGAAGGGGGTTGTATGCGCGTCTAACCACGTGAACAGGGCTTACCGCTGCACTTTGCCGATTTCGGCGTCCATTTTCCATCGCTCTTTTAGCGCGCCCCTGTACTCGATCGCTGAGCGCTCGCGTGCCGTGACGATTCCGAGTTTTTCGGACGCGTTTGCCTTCCAGACGCGCACGTTGCCGTCATCAGAGCCAGAGAGCACGAAACGCGCGTCCGCGGTAAAGGCCGTGGCAAGAACGCGCTGCATGCGCTTCGTGTGGTACACCTCCGGGTGCGTGCCGTGGCCTTCTTGCCATACGCGTAGGGTGCGGTCCCACCCACCAGAGACGAACTCGGTGCCAGTCGGTGACCAGTTGCAGGACGTCACGGCGGAGACGTGGGCCTTGTAAATCTGGGTAGGGGTATTAAGACGTCGGATGTCAAACGTGTAGAGATTGTGATCCTCGGATGCGAGGAGTATGGAAGTCGGGAAGGTAGGAGACCAGGAGAGATCATTGTTTTTCATCTATATTTCGTGTCAGACCTAGCAAGTGACCTCGCTGAGAGACGCATATACCTGCATGACGATGCGTCGCTCGGCTTTACCAGTTCGGATGTCATAAAGGATGAAGGTACGGTCCGAACCAACACTGGCGAGCACAGAAGGTTCTGACGGATTGAACCGTACCCCTGTCACGGACTCAGCAGAAGTCGAGAACGTAATGTCCATTACTGGTGCGCTTCTAAAGGGGAATTAGAATGGAAAAATGGAAGAGCAGGGTGCGTACCTAGTCTCGTCCCATAATTGAACAATTGTTGAAGATGTTGCAAATAATGGTTCTGTACTATGATGGTCTATAGAGCTATAGGAGATGGTGTATCGGCAGCAGCAAGATACAAGCAGAGGACGAGGACCTACTGAAGTGTTCCCTTCCCGGGAAAGACGGCCAGTGGCTTTGGCTGTGAAAAATGTTAGGGAAAGTCCAAGGGAAAAGGGAAGGGAACGCGCCTGCGAAGGCCCGGCTTCGGAGGAGTCTGATGATGCCTCTAGACGCGCATCCCACATCTTAACATTTTTGTCCACACCACAGCTCAATAGCCTGTTATCGTCTGCCCAGCAGAGGCCCGATATCTTCCCCTGATGCGCGCCTGCAATTTTTCCAAAGTGGGACCTCCTCCCGGCGTTGTGAAGAATGATTTCTGATAGGCAGGTCTGGTCACAGGTAAGTATATGCGCCCTTCGGTAGACGCACCTCCGTCCCAACTTGCACTGGCAACATCTGTGATCGAGTCTGGACGGCGCGCGAGCACTTCCACGGCGTCTGCGTGCCCTTCGAGTGCCGCGATGAACGGTTTGGAGAACATGCGCTCCATTTTTGCCGCATTCAGTGCTCGAGTCCGTTCACGGGCTCGGGCGAAAGGATGCTGTAAAGGATCCAAATTTCTGTGCGTCGGTGTTGGGTCTCCCGGCCGAGCGGGTAGGTGGGCAGAAGGGGCATGTTGCAGGACAGATATTTTCTATGAAAGGGGGTCAGGCCAGCAGCAAAAACCTGGAGAGTATCGCAGAATTACCACCATCACGGTGCCCGCCACTGCAGCGGCGCGAATGCGCCAGCTGGGCCCAATTTTAGCTAGCACGATTAGTCAGCAGATTCGGTTTCGCTTAGCGTGCGAAGTTCCCGTCCTCGGGAAGCCCTCGAGAATCGACAGCTCTTGTGGCGACGAAGATCTGTTTAGAACTTGACTAAAAAGGTTATGAAATCGCTGAAATAAGATACATGCAGCGACTTATTAGAAATTGATGTGACCTAATACAAAAAGCACCATAACAGTGCACAAGGTCTGGGGTCCAAAGCCAAGGCCAGAGCAGACTCGGATCCTAAATCTTTATTGTACCCAACCGGACCCAACTGGGCACAATGAAACGTGTTGAGCTTGACGTCTTCGGCACCTGTCCCGGTTTGCTTTCTTCGCGGCCTTCGGACTAAATTCGATCGCCCTCCACAGCAAGTGACAGCATGATCACGTGCTTGGGGTTTGAATTGGACTCGTGGCACCTCGACTTCGGTTCACGTCGTTTTTTGTTTTTTCATATCGCGAGCACGTTGCCGTGACGTTGCTTCTTCACAGCCGGCCAAGCCATGTCATAATCGGGGCCGCTTCGGCGTTCCAGAGGTGGGAATGGAATGGTCTTTGTGTGACAACTGACAAGCACTACTGAGAAAGCATAGATTACTCGCAATAGAAATCAACCACGTATGACAGCCTATCATGCTATTGACAGCTGGCATCGAAGCTGCCAATGATGCAATGATGGCCCGCTCGGAGCTGTCGACGGGTACGCGGATGCAGAGTCGGTTGGCCCAAGAACGTGGCCCCCTCGGGCCCAATCGTCCAAGCGTCCAGTCCGCATTTCTTCCCCCACACGGGATTTGCTCTGGATCATTCATGCCCTCGTACTCTTCCCACGTCATGGTGATCCTTCCACAGCATGACATGATTTCACGCGGAAATCCATAAGGGCCTGATATGTCTGATACGTCTACGCCGTGGCGGCTGTGCACGGTGTTATTTATGACTTCAGGTGGTTTGGCTTTGACAAGGCGCGCGAGTTTTTCGACGCCCCAGATCACAAAGTAGGCACATGGCTAACAGGAATTATAGGCGGTACAGTAGCTTGCAGTTCCTGGCTTTGACTGTACAAGGTTCGGCTGTCAATCGGGGTCGACCCCGTTTGGTCGCAAACCCGGCGCCTGCGGCCTACCGCTCACGGCATAACGCCGGTGACCCTCGCTAATTCCCCGAGCTGATTGTCCGGCCGCCGTCTATAAACAGCTTGGCAGTAATTCTGTCTGACGCGCTTCTCCTTCACTGTCCTCTCATATATATATCTTCAGCCATTGAGGGTTGGGCGCCCGACGTACTGTCGTGCGGGGACCTGCGTCATGCTCGACTCGTCCACCGTTCTGGCGAGTACGAGTAGCACCTTGCAACAAACCCGGGGCAGCACCCTTGCCCCTGGCATCGTTGGTCTCTTCATACAGGGCGTCGAAACTGGCCTGGTTGTCGCACAGCTGTCCTCGTGGTTCGCTCTGGCTGAACGTAGGGAGAGTCTCGTCGTCGTCATTCTCACGATCTTCGTAACGACGGTTGGATTGTGAGCACCATGCGGTCCTCTTGTGTCCCTTTCCCGTCCCCCTGATCAATTGCGAAGCGTACAGACAGGCATTTGCTTTGCCTCTACTTGGCGGATTTACGTGGATAACTTCGGGCAACCCGTGCGTGGCACCCATCACTGTGTCCATATGGCATCCTAACCTTGCTTGGCATGTTAGGCCGTCCCTGCTTGGACTGAAAGAATCCACATTATCCTTGTACGCCATCTCTATCGACCCATCTCCGCCTCTCGACCTCATGAGCCATTTGTCCTCAGACGACGATCACGGCTGCTCCCATCCAGTCTTTACTCATATGGCGTTGTTACTATGTTCGCCCCGTTCTCTTATCCTTTCCTAGCCTTTTGTGATTCACACCCATCAGATCCTGAAGGGAAAGCTAAAGCTATACATTATTGTCGGTTCTCCATGATCACGGTTCCAAGAACCGCCTGCTAAATTGGTTTCATCCAATTCAGATCCCGCTTCTTTTGCTTCTGCTGGGCTCGATCGCTCTCTCGATTTTGGTCACAGTGGGATTGTTTGCGCACACCCTCGGCGCCAGGCCTGCCGTCGGCTCACGTGCCCTTTGGCCTCCCTGTGAGGGGCTTTCTTTTCATGTCGTTATCCTGGAATGCTCGCTCATTTGTGCTTCCCCAGTTCTCCTGTACACTGCTTGCCCTACAGGTGAGATCGCCCTCATTCACAAGTATTTCGAGTCCATCTGACGTCTGATTAGCATTGGACATTTCCTTAAGTTGTATATGTGCGCCATGCGCCTTTGGCTCTTCCGGTTCATCTACTCACGTCATGATTGGATGAATATCTAGTGTTGTGGTTTCTCATTCAGACCAAGAAAAGGGTGTTCGCGGAGCAAAACCGTCAGGTAAAAGCTTCGCCTCCACTTTTTGCATTTCTTTGTACTTATACTTCCTGTTCTCAGTGGATTTCGCGTCTCATCACTATTGCGTGGCAATCCGCTGTCCCTCCCACACTCTGTTCTGTCAGTCTTGTCACAACGTACATCGTTTCGAAACGCATTCACCCGGTATGTCTCTTCCCTGTCTGCAACGTCTCACTCTAGACCTTTGTTGTCACGGGCCATGTTGTTTCAGCACTGACGAAGCGCTTCCGAGCAGGGACAGAGAAATCTGTGGTATTCAACTCTCCAAGAGATGATCGGGAAGCTGTACATTCTCTCGCTGTTATACAATCTGTGCGTCGTAATGGCCCTTGGCATCAACTATGTACCCTAAGGTTCGCCGTTGCGGGTGCCCATTTACAGCAATAACCGTATATTATTTGGTGGTGACATTCCCGCGGACACGACATATACCCTTACAGTGCCCACAATCGCTGAAACGAGTATCACTGGACCCAACATGCATGAAGTGCGCCAATCGTTACGGCAGTTTCTCTCCCCCCAACCTGGGGACGAAGAAGCACCGTAATAGGCGCTGGCGTTGTCGTGGTGGGTATACGTACATATCTGGAAGACAGACTGTACAATAGGGATGGAGAGATCGCCGCTCGGCATAGTAGGCTGTGCCATGACCCTTAACGGCATCGAGACGTTCGTTTCGGCAGCTCGATGGTTCGGAGGTCACGGAGAGCTCATGGACTGTTGCCTGCCCCACGGGCAAGGCGTTTATGAGCCGTCGGCGGAATTAGGAGTAGGAGTAGGGGAGAACCCGGGATACCCAGATGTTGTTCTTTAGTCGGCACAGACTTGTTTCCTCCTGTCATTTTACCACGGACAAGAACGATGAGACCTGCAGGTGGACACTCCTGATTGCTGATGTATGTAGTACCAGGGCAACCAGACACAAATGGGAATCCCAGCCCGGCCACTAGGCCACTCCCGAATGGTGACGAACGGCTCACATGAATGTACGCCCATGTCATCGCACCGCATAGAGCGCCTTCGGGGCGTTCGGTGGTGGCGCATGGTGTGACAAGATACAGGCGCCCTACTTTGGAAACGAAACAAGGGAAGGTTAAATGTTCTGACTAATGGAGACCCTCATTAGGTTAAGGATACGTAGTCGCCGTCAGCGTTTGATTTGCATTCTCACCTGGAGGACAAGCCGTATTCAAGGACAAGACAAAATCGCAAGCGAGCCTCTCGAGGCGCCGCAACTTACGATATTGTACAGTGCGGGGAACCTGGCCCGACGGTCGCATTGTCCGCCCAAGTGGACTAGTAGATTGCCAATTCAAGACTAGCCCATGAAAAAAAATAAACCGTGGCGCGGGCCACACGGTATGAGAATTTTTTTGCAAATGGGTCTAATTGTAGGTTGAATGTGGGTCAAAGAAGCCATCGACGTGATGCCACGGCACAGAGCGCGACATATGTTTTTCTTTGGTCATGCATGGTAACTGCACGCCACGACACTGGCAAAGAGGTACTGCCAGTGACGGTTCGCCATGAGGACCTGGGGATGTTTGGATGTGCGTCGGAAGACTCGGAACAGAACATATGGGGGCTTCACATGGTCGTAACCAGCCGTTGACGCAACAGAATGAAACCTTAGGTTGTTGGGGGGTGCAGTTCGGGGATGGGATGTATAGCCCACTAGGCTAGTCAGGGATTGAATGCACTGCAGCGCCGCCGCCGCAAACTTGAAGATCATCCGCCGACTGTGCGATGCGATGCGGAACTGTCTAACGAACGAACGTCACGTGCTGGCACAAATGACGGACTGACTATATGCGCCAAGAAGTTGACGTGAGCGATAATCACCATTGCGGCGGTGCCGATGGCTCTCTTCTCGCCGCCTTACCCGCCCTACGATCCCACTGACACAGCAGGGTGATCATGCGTTTCCCAGCCTTCGACATCTTCTGACCTCTGACGTCTCCTGCTCTCAGGTTCTCGTCAGTCGCACGCACACTCACCCACGCCGCTTGGCCACTCACCGATTCGCAGCTATGAGACCGTGGTCAGGCGATGGCCCGTGATCCTGACCAGCGTCATAGACAGCGTGTATTCCGAAAACCACGACCTGACGGGCCTCCCCGACAAGGTCCCCAAACTAGAGGAAGGCAAAGCGATCATCGCGACGATAAGTCGCTTGAAATATGGCATGGCCCGCGACCGAGCGCTGGAGTATGTCATGTCATTTCATCCGCCCGTTTTTCCAGCGTGCGGAATCATTTTGATGGGGGGCACTCTAAAAACCACGTCCTGCAGGGCTATCTCAGCTGATGGCGAAGCCCTCGTAGACGAGTACAACGCAGAGCTCGCTCGCCTCGAGGAGCACCGCCGGAACACATGGTTTACGGCACCGTGGCTGTACGCAGAGTATGGAGTCCCGATCGCATCCTCGTCATGTAGTTTTCACTTTGTCGCGATCGCAGGTGCTATCTGTGAGCCCCTCCCTTCCCCGCTTAGATGAGAGCGAGGAGAGCTGAAAGTGTCCAGATACCGACTGCTCCGCTCGCTCTTTGCTGCGTCGGAGCACTGGAAGTCGTTCGACCCGTTCTTCGCACAAAAGTTGAGCACGTACCAGGCAAGTGGTACTGCCGTGCACAGTATGAAGACCATTCCTGTTCCTTGCGATCTGCTGATCGTCAACCTTTGGTTTGTAGAGCTCGCTGCGACACTGGCAGAACTTGAATCAGAAAAAGATATCATTGCCAACGACTCTGAGAAGCTCAGGGTCCTGTTCCACGAAATGACACAAATGTGTCTATGGTGCGCCCACTGCCAGATTACTTCGCAGAAGATCTGAGCCACTTGCGCCAGGGGAAACGCCACTGTCCGTCTTTTTCAAGTTGCTCTCCGATTGCTTATCACCCTGACAGAACAACTCTTTCACCAGGATCTCAGCCTCCTGACAAACATGACTCCAGATGACATTGAACACCTCCAGACAATTGGCCGGGAGGCTCAAGACGCGCGGAAAGAATTTATCCTCAAGGACGATCAGGGCGCTACATGGGAACATATCACGACTTTGAAGGACGCCCGCATCGACTTTGTCCTAGATAATGGTGAATCCCGAGTTTTCTTTGTTGTGTCCTTCATCTAATGTCTTCCCCCTAGCCGGCTTTGAGGTCAGCCTTACTTCTCGACGTGACGACCAGCTCGTCATACAGCTATTGATCTACCACAGCTTTTTACGGATCTCGTCTTTGCCGATTTTCTTGTATCCCATACCCCATACATTTCTCGAGTCGTTTTCCAGTCAGCCTCTCATCTCCCTAACGTGGCATGGCAGAACCCTGATCTGATCACTAAGCCCAAAGTCCATCCCTTGGTTTGTATCCGATGTAACACCACCGGATTTTACTGCGCTGCTCGATGTCACGGCTCTCCCACAGGGCCCCGCGCCAGAACACTTGGTGCGGGCCATCGAGCGCTGGAATGCCTACCTTGCCGATGGTACGTTTGCTCTGTCAGTCCCAAGAGATGCGGGCGTTGGTACACCAGACGAGCGAGTCGACTTTTGGACTTCGCCATGGCCTTACTGGGATATACGGCTGCGTGCCCCGGCTGTGTGGGACGCACTCCGTGAGAGTGGACTTGTAATTTTCAAGGTGAACACATGGACTACTTCATAGAGAGTCAGAAGTCTGATGCCCAAGAACCCCATGGTCGCAGGGTGATCTGAAGTGAGCTGAAAAAAAAACGTAATCCATGGTGTCGTCATGCTGAACACCGATTTCTTCGCCTGTCATAGCTACCGCAAGTAAGATGTCATGTAGTCCAAGTCAAATACATCCACTGAATGTGATACAGGTTGACTGGTGATATTCGATGGCCGGTCGAGACGCCGTTCGAGACTGCTGTAGGTGAGACCCAACCATGCCAACCCTGTGCATCATATCCAGGAGTAATCCCCAACATATCCCCTTTTCAGGACCGCTCGCAGGTTCATTTCCGCTCTTGAGTCTGCGGACTAGTAAGGCCGACGTGGTGGTCGGAATACCGCGTTCTGTGGCAGAGGCGCTTGATGCACAGGATGAGAAGTGGCGGGTCAAAGGAAGGTACGTAGTCATTTGATTTGCCACTTTCTATATTCCGTTTTTGCATGGTGCCGACGCCCCACGCAGATATGCACTCGTTTCGTTTTTGCCCCGCGAGGCCGTTTCCGAGCCCTAACCGCCGGTGATGTGATGCTTAGAGAGAGAAACGTCAAAGAAAGTTGCTGGAAGAGTTGATCCGGAAAGGAAGTACTGCCAGTGGGGACCTGATGAGAAGCGAAAAAGTACATTTGTTAGTTGTGCCATGATCTGATTGCGCGAATTAGACTTGGTTGGCAAATCCTCGCCCGAAGGCTATGTGCGCTGCCGTGCCGACGAGGCACACTTGGGTGGCAATTTCCTTTCTGGCTCCCACACAGGTGATGCGGTATGGCGGCAGTCCGCACCGACTTTCGATCGATACCATGACTGCAAGGTCGCCCTTGTCCCTCGCAGAACTTCTTCGCACTTCTCATCGGCACCCGTTACACCCTCGCTCAAAGCTATATGCTAATTATAGGCGTCGTCTCCCTTCACCCGAGGGGCAGAGCGAACAACACCAGAGAGAGATCAATGACAGCTTGACTTGTGCTGCTCGATGATAGCTCTATTTCTTTCCGCGTCCTCTGAATTGTAGCGTGGCTACGAGATCTACCTTCGGTGTCTTCCCGTAAGGGATGATTCTTCAGGTTTACGAATCCGCTCACGCGCAGATTCAACTCCAGTTGGGAGCTATGGGCAATCTCTTGTGCGACGCTTCTGCTAGAGATTAAAGCTCGTTCCTTAGTTACTCTTCGACTTTGACGTCCCACTCTCACTCGTTGATATCACCTCGTCGAGCCTTTTAGATCGGGGGGTTTGCAACGCCATGGTGGGTTATCACTTATTGCGAGACTCGCGCCCTGATCGACAAGGGGTTGCCGACAGTGTTCTGATGAATGAACGATTCATTCGATAGTACGGTCGTACCGCGGACAGGGTTCACTCGGCGAACTGAACTAAACCGTTGGCCTCGCCAAGGACATTGCCAGTGGACGAGTGACTGACTCGAAGCACTTCATACCTCAAACAGAGTCGAATATAGGGAACAGATGGGGTACAAGGCCGCCTGACCTGATCATAACCAAAGTCCGTTTCCGCCTGCTCGTACTCGTTCAGGGCAAACCTCTGAAGGGCGATCGTTTCGAGAGATCACGAGTGAGCCCTGATTCGACTCATGGCCAAGAACGACGACTCAACTAGGCGCAGCAACAGGCCGGCGGGCGCGACTGACTGACCCTGATTACCCCTTTGATTTGAACAGACCACCCATGCGCCTCCGCAGTGGAGTTTATGTTCTCTTTCAGCCGGACCTCATCCGCGTCCCACAGAGCCCCCATCCGATCACATCCCGATTCTATATCGCCGTCGTGCATGTCCTACGCAACAACGGCCGGATTTTGCCGCATGCTTCGTGTGCCTTCCTACGCTCGAGTACTTGGAGCATGGCCATCAAGCGCGAAGCCAGAATTGCTAACTGATTACGCTTGAAACGTGTGTGTAAGGTGATAATTTCGGCCAACTGCTGCGCTACGAAACATAGCTCAGGCGAACATATAATTACGTCACCTCGTTGGCTCGTGGGTGAAAAGTCGCAACGCAAACGGAAGCAGAAAAGCAGCACCAGAGAAATACGAGTAGACAGCGGCGTGGTTGTCCCAGCTTGTTTGAAAGGCATGGTTCGCTAGGCGGGGCATGCTCAGCTGGGGGTTGGTCGCGGTTTATAAGATTCCATCCCCCTCCATTCAGGGGGGTCTTTCGTGTATTTACACGATCGCTATGGTGTTTGTGCTAGGTGGGGTATTGTGCGTTTAAGGTCTAAAATGTCTCGTCGAGGGCTTTCCTTCGCCCTGTCTCCTCATGTAGGGTGCCTGACGCGGGCCTTTCCATCCCTTTATGTTGGGGAATGGGCATAGGCCCCTCGGGTGGTCGACTCCATGGCAAAGGCCGCATCGGTACGGGCAGATTTGGACTGAGCCATCGCCCTGCAATGGGAGGGTGTAGGTGCGCGCGGCGAAGTAATCGCCTAGGCGGGACCAGAGGTCGTCGCTTGGTATGATGCTGCCGTCTGCCAGCACGTTGTATCTCGGGGATAGGGAGGCGGCGGAATCTTTTATGTTCAGGCGTTCCGTTCTCATCGATTCTACGAAGTCTTGTAGGATTTGCTTCATGCGGGCTTTCTGCACATCCGGTGCGCCGTCGATGAGTTCCTGGAAGTAACGTCCGGTTTGTTCGTCGTGCCAGACATCGTGGACCACTTTGTAGACCGCGCCGACGTTTAGGGTGCCGAATCCTTTTATGGTGAAAAGGAAGTCCGGGCGGGGGAGGTCGAAGGAGACGACTCGGAAGGTGATGGCCTCCGAGCACCAGATGGCGTTTTTGAGGAGTCTGTTGTAGCCGTGCTCCTTGAGGCCGTAGATCAGGAATGTTAGCGGGAGATTAGGGTCTTGGTTGGATTTGCCGTCGGGCTTTGGGGCCGCCACCATGATGTCCGGGGATTTGGTCAGCCCGAAGACGGCTTTGAGTAGCTTGGACTTGACGCAGTTTTGTCCCTCTTGGGTTCGGGCTTCGCCTTCGAATGGTATCGCGAACAGTTTCTTGCTGTCGTGCTCCGCCCACTCTCCGATTTGTGCTCTTTCTATGCCCTCCAGTATTGCGGTCGGGTAGGCATCATGTACGGGGGGCCATTCGGTGGATTCTAACCGCATGAACCTATCTATCTCCTTCGAGGGCTTGGGCATGATCTGGTTTGGGGGCTTACAAGGTAAACGACGAGTAGAAAACGCGACACAAGTCTCATCACGTGACGCGAGCTTTCGTGGTTGTTGACGACGACGACGACGAGATTGCGGCGGTTCAACGTTCAACTTCTGGACGTTTTCCATGGGGCCTCATTGAGACATGTATCTGTGCGCTCCTTGAAAGTTTGAAAAGTGATCAGAGGTGAGCGTCGAAGCTTCGATGTGAAATCCATATCCGAGTCTCTCGGCTCGTTCTTCGTGTCGTTCTCTGCAACTGGTCATGTCACAGTTTGTTGTTTTGTTTGCCTGATGTACTTATGGATGGGTGAAATAGACACGTGTAAATGATAGGACTATTTCCACATCTCCGTTTCACCTACCCTAACTCTTCTTCGACTCTTCTCTTCTCTTCTCTCTTTCGCACTACTACTGTAGCCGCTCCTTCGCTGGCACGTGCATTCCTCTACCACGACACATTCGAGCCCGTGCGACGACGAACAAAAGGCAGACATCGTGCGCTCTGGAAGGGATCCCGGCGTTCCGCAGTGGACAACCTTTCGAACGCGAACGCGGGAGGATGGGGCGGGGGCGAAAGCCGAAGCCGAATCCACCCGAAGCAAATACCTCAACTAGATTAATTAGACGCCAAACGCCACTGCTTGGCTGCGCCTTGCCTTGTGAATGGGTCCGAAATCCCGCAGTCCCGCGCGCTGCGGCCAGTCCTGCCCTCGTCCCGTGTTCGTTCCGGGGGGTTTTTTTTTTTTTGGGGGGGAGTAATTGCAGTGCCTGACTCATGGATGCACAGCTGCTGGAGGGATCAGTTCACTCCCAAGAAAAAAAATTCAGTTTTTTTTTGAATGTACGGCCCGGAAGGGGTTGCAGGACCAAGCTGTTATTGATTATCAAACATCTTTGTCTGTTAGGCGACGAGGAAGAAAGTTTTTTGGACGTATTCATGATCGATGCGAGATAGCGTTGAGCGCGAGTTTACACAGCATCGCCGCGCCGTCGTTTGATACGTTTGTGCTTCTCGATGAGCGAAAAAGCCCGCTGACTGGAAGGTGACGTGCCCACATGGAGGGGATTGGATTGAATGAGAATCCCCACAGCCATGAAGCAAGCGCCACACCGGAATGATCATCAAAACTGGGATCCCGGCGTCGTGTCA
>WTXF01000304.1:0-26734 GCA_022496215.1 Russula brevipes | reverse complement strand
TCTCATTCCCAGTTGACAAACGTGGTGTTTTCATCAATCGCAGAATCATCATCAAATCATAAGGACAGCCGGCTCAAGAGTTCATCGAATCCTGGTCAAGCCCTACAACAATTAACTTCTCGGAAAGAGAAGCTCGCAGCACTGCCAGAAGAAAAGCGCAAACAGATTGAAGAACGTGAAAAATGGGAAAAGGCCGGAGCCCGGATGGAGGGTGTCAAGGTACATGACGATGAGACGCGCCTGAAAAAGGCAACCAAGCGAAACGAGAAGGAAAAGGCGAAAAGTAAAAAGGCTTGGTGTGGACTCCTTCTCCTCTGATGTTGAAAATCAATTCTTATCCTAAACAGGGCGGAACGAAAGGAGGAAGTTACCGCAAATATGGCGGCACGACAGAAAAAGCGGGCGGACAATATTGCTAGTCGAAACGAAAAAGGAAGGAAAGGCACAAAGCAGTAAGGGGAAGTCACGTCCCGGGTTTGAGGGTAAAGCATTTGGAAAGGGGAGGAGTACTAGTGCGAGAGGGAAATAGAGCCTTCTTGAATAAAACCATTTTTATGAGATCGACCCCACGTGATCACTACTTTTGACAGCTTGTTCCGTTCAGTTCAGTAAAATCCCCACACAGAGGCCCCGTTCACCCATCGTGTTCAAGTTGCCCATTCCAGGGAGTGCGCTCAGGTGTCCAGACCTTTTTCTGGCTGTTCGCCACCAGCATCGTCTGGTATTGACCATACTTCAGAACAGACTACAACCGGAGCCCAGGCAGCGGAATTCGAGCGTCTGAATGTGACATGACAACCATACACAGACGAAAATCGAGCAGAGAAGAGGAGAGCAGCTCAACAACCGCAGGTTATGGATCCGTTCAGCCCGATGATTCGTCAATGGCGGAAGGAGAGGAAAGTCGGGATGACCTACCCACAAGAAATCGTACCGTATCATCTCCATCGGCCCCTGCCTTACCGTCTTCATATCCATCCCAACCTATTTCTGCGGGACCATTGCGCACGGGGTTCAACCTTCCTCAGACTAACGGGTACGCACTCTCCACCTCACGTCTGCGACCGGCCCTCTCCACACCAGCTCATCTCCATCTCCACGGAGGGACGCACTCGCGTGCACGCTCGATATCCTCTGGCCCATTTACTCCATCCGCCCCTTCCCCTCTTTCCATGACGTTCCCTTCCCAAGACATTCCCTCTTCCAATTCTAAGACAGAACGCCTCACCACCCCCAATTCTCCCGAGTTATCACGAAGTAGCCGTAAGCACGTTAACGCGCGCACAGAGTCCCACTCTCAGCTATCACTGAACGGCACCGAACCGCCGACATCTCCCTCCGCGCCCACTCACTCTCGCCGACACTCACGCCTTCATTCGCGGAACCTCTCCGTGTTCTTTCCCCCGCCCGGCTCGCTTCCACATAGTACGATTGCTGAAGATGGTGCACAGGAGCTTGAAGTCGGGCCTTACCCAGATGCTCCCTCTTCGGCGGGTGTGCCAATGCCCAGTGCATCACCGACCGTCTCTAGACCGATACAAAGGTTCGGTGAAGGCTTCACCTTCGGCGGACGTCCTCCACCCAGTGACCAAGGCAGCGCTCCTATCGACAAGCAGTCACCGCTACCCCGCGGATCACGCCGCGGACATCACCACAAGCACTCCTTGTCGCACAACTTTTTCTCGTTCCTTGAACCGGGATCGACAGGGTTTAGAGATCTGATACCACAAGCCACTCCAACACAGGTATCCCCTTGGACACCTGTCTCTCCGGTTCCACACTCCGCTGACCCCTCGACCAATGCGTTCCTTCCCGCGCCTTCCGAGGCTTCATCACCCGTCTCACCGTCGACCGTCTCTAGCACATCCCCTTTTTCTCATCTACATGACGATGCACTCCCTGTGGGTGCCATTCTTGCCTCCGTCGGGCAGTTTGCCCTTGGCGCGTGGCTGTGGATTACTGGGCAAGGCGTTGGCTCGCTCGGATGTACAGGGTTAGGGTACTGGGTTGTCTTCGACGCGATTGGCGTTGCGGTGAACACGATCCTGCCAGTGTATCTCCAGCGGCCCGTTTTGAAGGGCCCAATACGACGTCCGTTTGGGTGCGTAGCGCGCATTTCATGCAGATGTTCCTTACAAAATAACTTCTCTCCCAGGACTCGCCGGCTGGAAACGGTAGCGCTATTCGCACAAGTCGTGTACCTGATGTTCTCCGCCGTGTATGTGTTCAAGGAGACCGTTGAACATGTATTACTCTCCGCAGGCGAGGGCCACCACCATCACCCGGGTGATGAGGATGTGGAACTTCTCGGGTGGGTCCACTCGAAGACTACTGGAATATTTTCCTGAATCAACACTCCAGCATCGATTTTCCCGTACTCTTGCCGTTGCTCACGCTCCTTTCGCTTCTCTTTAACTCCTTGCTGTTTGATAACCACAACAAGTTGATCAATGGTGAGTGCCAGTATTCCCTTTAATTTCCCGTTATGAAATCGAATACATGCAGTCACCGGGAGCCAATTACCCCCTTTGTCCGCTCTCTTTGACCCCACCCGCTTTCAGTACTCTCAACACTCAGTTGAGCCATCCTCCCGGCTGGACCGCATTCTGCGCAACCCGTTTTCCCTCGTACCCATCGGCGCCAGTACGCTCATTCTCCTTATTTCTGCAATTATCCCCTCGTAAGCAGTCCGAGCTGCAGCATCTAAGTTCCTTTGAGACTGACAAATGCCTATACGTAGGCCTTCACATCGCACATTTGATCTCCTCCTTGCGGCTGCAGAGGCAATGGCAATGTTCCACCTGGCATATCCCTCGTGTAAGGGCATTGGCGCCGTCTTGCTGCAGACTGCGCCCATCCGTGGACTCTCGGCAGGCAGAATGGAATCGTTCCTGCGCGCCATGCGTGAGGTAGGGCCTCCTTCTTGATGAGTTATCTTTCTTTTTCTAGGCTTGCTGATCATGCGGCTATGTCAGATCGAACGACATCCTCAGGTTCTGCACCTCCCACCACCACACATCTGGCAGCTCGCACCGTCAGTAGGTGCACCGCAGCCGTTGGTGGTGACGCTTGAACTGCGCGTCGCGCCAGATCTTGGAGACGTAGAGGTACTGAAACTCACGCGATGGGCCTGGGAGCGCTGCACGCTTGCCCTCGGACTTGCCGGCCGCGACCCGGACGGTGGTGGCGTGACGGTTGGCATCGTACGTAGCTAGCTGGCTGCAAGCACCTGCCCCACTCCCCCTATGTTTGAGGATCCGGGGCTGTGTGTTCATCATACTTTGTCAATGACTTATTTGGTTGTTGGGTGGCGAGCGCCAAGTTTTTTTTTCTTGGAGAGAGCTGCGTGGCTGGACGTGTCAGGAGCAGTGATTGAAGCTTGAAGGATTGATGATATTGATGGCCAGGGCTGGTTTATCTGCAGGCCTGTCACGGCAACAGTCGCGATCATGCGATCATACTGCTGCGCACCGGCTCAGGTCTGCGCGGTCCGTCGGCACCAGCAACCTCATGCACTCGAGACTCGAAGCGACGTGAGCGATCGAGGTGGTGAAGACGTTAGCACGCTCCACGCGTTTTTGGGCGATTTCTCAGCAATTTCTCAGGGTGCCCGGTTTTTACCATCCGAGTGCTTGCCTATCGCCTATCGCCTATCGCTCGTCGTGTGTGCCGCTCGGCTCGAAATCCCAAGCTGCGCGCTTTATTTCGGCACCAAAGTGGACACCACGCCTTGTAACCATACGAAAGGTTTTCCCACCCCAGCACCGACTTAAGGGTGGGCTTTTTATGGGCAACCATTTGCGGCCAGGTGCAAATCTCACGGACGGTACCTGTACCTGTACCTTCTGATTCTTCTGGAAAAGGAAGGCGAATAGGGCTGTTCAGTTTGCGCCAGAATGATAATGGTCGTTGCCAGGCAGATCTGGACCGGACTTTCGAACCTTTTTCGAACAATTTGTAAGTTTCTTGAGTTAGGTGAATCCGGTTCAGGGCTAGATCAGCATCATCAGCTGGACCGTTGGATCGGGAACTCGACAATTGCAAGCCATACAGTAAGTAGAACTGGAACCGGATTCGTACTTCCGCTGCCAAGGCGCAAGGGACCGTCCCTTTGCATCAGTGTCACAAGTACAACCTTTCAAATTTCAACGTTTTCAGCTCTCGATTGTGCCGTCTTGGTCAGGATCTCTATAGTTGAAACAGCGCTCACTACATGCTACTGTAGTAAGACCGGCGCTTTTTCTCCACGCCAAGCCCTGGATTAAGCCCATATATACCAGCCCGTCAGCTCTGCAGCAATCGGGTTAGTACATACATAGGGAGAACATTGAATGATGATGCGATGATGCGACGACTGAGGTTTGATCCTGAATATCAACGTTGCTTGAACAAAAGCGCCAGCCCAGCATCCAGTCTCGAGTCTCGAATGCAACCATGACAACCTAAGTTGGCCCTCGGGCTCGCTTGTGCCTGCCACATTCTGAGGGGTAGGTTTGGTATCCTCGTCCTCGTCAGGTTGGCACACCATACAGCACAGCAGATGCCGAACATACCCAAATGGTGTTAAAGGGCGGCTTGAAGATGACGTTTTACTCGGTTTGATTTGTCAGTCGCGGTGATACGGGAACTTGGATCGAAGCCGAGCAAAGAACAAAATCGGCCGTTATCCGATGCAGTACTCCGGTCCCCCCCAAGCAAGGGAGGCGGATGACTGAGACTTCTTGCCGATATTGGTGTTGTGGCGCATAACATCATGTCAGGTGGTTTTACGGACGCTCCGAGCCCTCCCGGAAATGAAATGATTCGATGCAGCGGCCCGGAAGAATTAATGTGTGGGTTGCTCCGTCAAAGTAGTCGAGGTCGAAACCTTTCGTGTTTGAGCTGCTGCGGCTGTGTGGCTAACAGGAGCGTGGAGTACGATGAGTCAATGGTATGCGGGACGGAGTGCGCGTCATCACAACTTTTGATCGTCGGGCCTACGTGCATTGCAAGTTTGCAACGAGGATCGTAGGAGCACCCCCGAGCATCCCATTCCATCGCAACTCAAGCGGATATCTAGATTAAATCGGTGCCAACTACGTACCCAATGTCCAATATATTTTTACGTCGTTGATTCGATGCAATGGTTGGACACGTCGCGTGCGGAATTGTGCGAAATCATCGCTATGACACGATTGGCCGTGTGTAAGCGTCACCCGGCATGAATTGTCTGCGCTCCGCTTTTGGTAATGATCGTTTCCTGCGCAAGAAGCACTGTTTGTCATCAGCTGCTCGATATTTGCTCTCACAGATCTTGTGCGACATTCGGATGGACGGCGCTGCTCTTCCGTGTTCGGTTTTAACCCCGGGCGCCTGGCCGTGACCTGGTGGGAGCGATCCATTCATAACCAGGGAATTCCCAAGCCCCTGACCACTCGTCCACCCACTCCGTCCACGTCCACTATGGCCGACTTACAGCGAGCCGCCAACCACGCGAGTGTCGAGTCCTTGCCAGAGGCTCCTGAGAATCCTCAGGTCAATGAGGTCCCATCGCCCTCGGTCCCTCACAGTCCCCTCAGGGGACGTGCCGGTTCGCGCGTCACGATGGGATATTTCGACAGAGAGGGCGTCGAACAGCTGCGGCATACACTCACTCACATCTCTGAGACGCGCGGCCCCGAGTCCATCAACCCATTGTCGACCGAGACGCTCTCGGTTCCTGCGACTGGGCCTTTCGATTTCGAGAAAACCCTTCGGCTTATAATGAAAAAGTGCGCTTTCGTTTTGTAACCTTATATCGGTTTTTCGCTTAGTCTGCGTCAGGCGCGACAATGCAGGCATCCAATCGCGCGAGCTTGGTGTCATGTTTAAAGACCTCCGCGTCGTCGGCCTGGGGGCTTCTGCCAGTTTTCAGCCAACCTTTGGCACCTTTTCAATCCCATGACCATCCTCGAGAATATCAGGACGTTACGACACCCTCCCCTGCGCGATATTTTGACTGGCTTCGAGGGCGTACTTCGACCTGGGGAAATGCTGCGTATGTGCCCTTTGCCTTCACTCTCGCAACCCGCATACATAACGTTCTAACTGTCTCCAGTTGTCCTAGGAAGCCCTGGCTCGGGCTGCAGCACGTTACTGAAAACACTTGCCAATCAACGAAAGGAATATCACCTTGTGGAGGGTGAGGTGCACTATGACTCTTTCACACCAGATGACATTGCCAAGCACTTCCGCGGTGACGTTACCTACTGTCCCGAGGATGATATCCACTTCCCGACTCTCACGGTTGACGAGACACTACGGTTTGCAGCCAAGATGCGTGCACCACACAACCGCTTCGAGGAGAATTCACGCAGCAACTACGTGACGAGCATAACTGATATCATCCAGACCATTTTTGGCCTACGCCATGTCAAGAACACTCCTGTTGGCGATGCCGCTATTCGCGGCGTGTCTGGTGGCGAGAAGAAGCGTGTCTCTATTGGCGAGGTCTTGACGCTTCGTTCCACGATCACTGCGTGGGACAAGTATGTGCTTTCGCGGAAATGAAATGATCGGGCAACACTGATCTTATTCCCATTCCCAGCTCAACTAGAGGTCTAGATTCTTCGACGGCCCTTGAATATGTCCGCGCCCTTCGGATTGCAACCGACGTATCGCGTCCGTCCACCATCGTATCTATCTACCAGGCTGGGGAGACCCTGTATCAACACTTCGACAAAGTGTGTGTAATCTACGAAGGCAGGATGGCATACTTTGGTCGTGCCGATCAGGCTCGGCAATACTTTATTGACCTCGGGTACGAGCCTGCACATAGGCAGACCACGGCGGATTTCCTTGTTGCTGGTAGGTCGCTATTCTTTTCTCATATATTCTGCCTCACTGATTTGCTGTTTCTTAGTGACATCTCCCACCGCCCGCACTGTGCGCGAGGGCTTCAATGGGAAAGTTCCGCGGACGCCAGCAGAGTTCGCATCGGCGTTCCTTGCGTCGAGTGCTGGTATCGAGAATCGTACTGACATTGACACGTATCGCAAGGAGTTTGTTGGCCAGCCTGAGCGCGCTCTTGCGTACCAGCAAAGTGCAACAGCTGAGCACGCCACAACGTCTCGCAAGGGAAGCTCCTACATGATATCCATACCCATGCAAGCCCGCGCTGTCATGCAACGCCGTCTGCAGATTCTCCGCGGTAACATCGCGACAGAAATGATTATCATTATGTGGGTATTCTCGATTTGGTAGTTGTGCAACTGAGCCGAGATCCTGTAGCACTTTCGTTGTCCAAGCTCTCATCAATGGTTCGGTCTTCTTCCAATTAAAGGAGGAGACATCGGCGTACTTCTCGCGGGGGGGTGTTATTTTCTTGTATGTGGATGTCATGGCCTTCGCGGTGGCGCCCATCTAATCCATCTACTTCTCTAGTGCCTTGCTATGGGCAGCTTTGTCTTCCATGTCCGAAATCCCTGCACTCTACGCTCAGCGACCCATAGTATTGAAACATGCAAAAGCCGCTATGTATCATCCTTTCATCGAAGCGGCTGCTCTCACAATCGTCGATGTACCAATAACTTTTGTCACGATCATGCTTTTCGCCATTATCCTGTACTTCATGGCTGGGTTGCAGTCCTCTGCGAGTCAATTCTTGTAAGCGATCGTTTGCCTGTTCTAGTTTTTGTAACTCAAGATCCTCGCCATCACAGCACGTTCTTCCTCTTTGACTTTACCCTTGCACTGGTGATGAAGGCGTGGTTCCGCGGTGTGGCGGCGGCTTTTGGTGCTCCGGCACCCGCACAGACGTTTGCTGGTCTAATGTTACTCATCCTCGTCCTCTACACTGGATATGCAATCCCCAAGCCATCAATGATTGGGGCGTTAAAGTGGATTTCGTACATAAACGTGAGTGCTCGCGGTGAATTCGCACTTTTGAACCTTACTTATGGCACTATAGCCGATACGCTACGGCTTCGAGGGCCTTATCTCCAACGAGTTCCATACACTCAATGGAACATGCTCAAACCTAATACCGAGCGGTCTTGGATATGAAAATGTGACGCTCACGAACCAAGTCTGTGGAACACTCGGCGCTGTTGCAGGCGACCGTTTTGTGGATGGGAATCGCTTCATCGCACTCGGATTCGACTACTCGTATAGTCACTTGTGGCGGGTAAGTTTTTCAGCGCGCGGAGTTGCGAGGTAACTGACTCGAAAGTAGAACTATGGTATAGCCGTCGCGTTCGGCGTGGCATTCGTCGCGTGCCTTCTCATATTCTCTGAGTACAATACCCACATGGCTGGCGAAACGAGCGTTATGCTCTTCAAGCGTGGCCCGCGCACTCCGGTGGTACGCGAAGCGCAAGAGAAAGCCGGTCCGACTGATGAGGAGCGAGGCAACGTTGACCCACGTGATACAGAAGAAAAACCACGCAACGAGAGCGGGGACTCTATATCTGTGCCCATGATGACGGACGTATTCACATGGAGACATCTTGAGTATGATGTATCCCTCGGCAAAGGAGAGACACGTCGCCTTCTTGATGATATTTCTGGTTTCGTTGCTCCAGGCAAGCTCACAGCGCTCATGGGCGAGTCTGGAGCGGGCAAGGTTCGCAGCCGTGAATGTACACGGCATAATCATGCTCATATGTTCCTACAGACCACATTACTGAATGTTCTTGCGGAGCGCCAGGCAGCCGGAGTTGTCCGTGGCGAGAGGCTCGTGAACGGGTATCCTTTACCCAGCGATTTCCAGGCACAAACGTAAGTCCAGGCGCTCTTTTCTGTGTATTGATATTCATATGGTGGGCTGTTGTAGTGGCTATGTGCAACAAATGGACACGCATTTGGCTCAAACGACCGTGCGCGAAGCGCTACTTTTCTCTGCGAAATTAAGGCAACCGCCTTCGGTATCCCTTAAGGAAAAGGAAGCATAGTAAGTAGACTTTAGTAAATTCGTCTGAGATGGTTCTCAGATTTGTGATCAGCGTTGAAACTGTTCTCAAAATGTGCGGTTTGGACAAGTATGCCGACGCCATCGTGGGAACGCTTGGCGTTGAGCATAGAAAGCGAACGACCATCGGAGTGGAGCTCGCTGCGAAGGTACGTTAACTTACGTTCCGTCCTCCGATATCCAATTACCGACATCCTCGAAGCCCAAATTGCTTCTCTTTTTGGACGAACCAACGTCCGGCCTTGATTCACAGAGTGCTTGGGCTATTGTGAGCTTCTTGAAAGACTTGGCGAATCACGGTCAGGCAATTCTGTGCACGTGAGGGCTGCATCTACATTTTCTTTCCGCACTGATGCTCATAACGATCTGTTTAGTATTCACCAACCTTCAGCAGAGTTGTTCCAGGAATTTGACAGACTTCTGCTCCTACGAAAGGGAGGCCAGACTGTTTATTTCGGCGACATTGGAACGAATGCGGAGACTCTGATTAGTTATTTCCATAAGAATGGAGGTTATCCATGCCCTCCAGACGCAAACCCGTAGGCGGCTGGGTTACATTTGATCGAAAAGGTCCTGGCTTATTCTCTGCACAGGGCGGAATATATCCTCGATGTTATCGGGGCAGGGGCCACAGCAAGCACCGATACTGACTGGTACGACGTTTGGAAGGACTCTCCTGAAGCCAAAGTCGTAGACGAAGACGTTGATATTATCCTCCAAGATGGCCGAAAACGCCATGCAGTGGACACCGAGCAACACTCTGAGTTTTCAACATCATGGTTATTCCAGGTCAAGACTCTATGGAAGCGCGATATTCTCCGTCACTGGCGAGACCCCACGTACTTGCTCGCTAAACTCGCTTTGAATATTGTTGCTGGACTCTTCATCGGATTCACGTTTTTCCAATCGAAAGACTCTATTCAGGGCACACAAAATAAGATTTTTGTAAGTTGTTACCCCTTGTGTCTCGTTGATTAACATGTGTGAACATTTAACAGTCCATCTTCATGAGTCTTGTCGTGAGCGCACCCTTGTCAAACCAGATTCAGGGTCCTTTCATCGATACCCGACGCGTTTATGAGATTCGTGAACGTCCTAGTCGGATGTATAGCTGGACGGCGCTCGTTGCTTCACAAATTTTCGGAGAGCTACCCTTCAACATTGTCGGGTCATCTCTGTACTTCCTCATATGGTACTGGCTTGTCGGTTTCGCCTCAAGTCGTGCTGGCTTCTCCTATTTGATGCTTGGCATCATGTTCCCCATGTACTATTCCACCTTCGCACAATGGGTTGCTGCGATCGCACCGAGCCCTGCAATAGCTGCGCAGCTGTTCGGCTTCTTCTTCGGCTTCGTCATCACTTTGTAGGCGGCGTCTCTTGCTATTTCCTGGTCTTCATCTCACTTCTGATGACAGCAATGGCGTGTTGCAACCGTACCAACACCTTGGCTGGTGGAAGTGGATGTACCGCACAACACCCTACACCTATATCGTCGAAGGACTTCTTGGTCAAGGTAAAACAATCCCTTCCCTTACGTATTGTTTGTGTGCTAACGCTATGTCCAGCCCTCGGGCATTTCGAGATCAATTGTGCACCTATCGAATTTCTAACTGTCAACCCCCCTCTGGGACAGACATGCCAACAGTACCTCGGCCAGTACATCATCAATTCTGGTGGTTATGTCACGAATCCGGACGCTGTGGATAACTGCCAATTCTGTACATACCGGACCACAGACCAATTTTTGCAGACGAACTCGAACATATTCTATAGCCACCATTGGCGTAATTTCGGATTCATGTGGATATATATCGCATTCAACGTACGTCATCGTTCTAACCCTTCACGTCCGCGCCTCTGACTCGTCTCTTGTGCAGATATTTGCTGTCTTTGCTATGACGTACATCTTCCGCATTCGTGGACCTTCTAATATTTTCTCTCGCAAACGTTCTTAAAGTGCACAACTTGTAGTTAGTATACTGGGATCATGTAGAGAGCAAACGTGTTGTGAGATTTATCAAATACATTCAAAATAATCACACGCATATCTTATCTGCCGTTGAGCGGAATTCACTGCCCATTCTCACAACAACACAACAGGATTCGGTACAGTCTAGACAGCGCAGCCAGAAAACGGAGTCCTTTTTTTTCCCCTTTCGCCGACTTCTGCCTAGATGATAAGAGGAAACGGCGAAACCAAGTATAAGATGTCACGCAGCTCTCAGGGCGTGGCGTGACACACGTTTACTTAGCGTTAGCGCTGGGTACCTGGGTGTACTTGTAACTTACCATCTGACAAGTTCCGTCGGCTGTCATATCTGATTTGCCCTACCCTACTGCTGCGGGCGTCTTGCCGGTCAAAATTTTCCCTCTCCTACTGCTAGTACGTACACCGTGACGAATGGGGTCGACGGCGATTCCTTGGCCCCGAATGGTGTCTGTCAGCGTTGATGATACGAAAGAGCAGCGACCTGGATTATCTTGATGGGTGGGTGTCCGCTTTTTTCTTCTTCATGCGTAAGTGTCCGTTGGACTTCTAGACCGACTGCGTAAACAGTCTTGTCGTCGTTTCAAAACGAGTCCCGGGGACTGGGTCATCGAATCCCTGCTGGCGAGCTCTTGATTGGGCCATCCGCCCTTTTCGGCGCAAACGAAACGTGAACGTGAAAAGAAAGGTGCCCATAGTTTGCCGTTTGCGTTTGCGAGACCATGTGATTCATGTCCAAGGACGACTCTGGCGAGTGCCAGTTCCCATACCCGCTGCACCGACAAGTTTCTAAACGACTAGCATGCATAGTAAGCTCTCATTACATAAAGTATGTCCCCGTTACCCTTTTGGCTAATCCTCACAATTCGTCGAAAGGGGTAGTGACGAAAATGGTCGAGTAAGACTTTTCGGGTACGCAAAACTGGGACCCGCCCGTAGATGGAGAATGTTAAACGCCGCAGCGTCGCCGAGCTCGAGATGTCGTCTTCCCAGGAAGATACTGATATCCACCAACGATGCCAGCTACATCGGCGCGTGTACTGACTTGGTCAATTAAAGAGAAGCGTGTTTGCCCTGAAACATTGGAAAACACCAAGAGTAAAATTATACGGTAGGGAATCGTCGTTGGACGGATGTCATTACAGTACGTCTATCCGATCAATCCGAGACTCAACGATTTCTTTCGTCGCTGACTGACGACGATTACATCTTCTCAGTATTGGCGCTTGCCAAGCGATGGTATCGGCTTAATCAAAGAAGCCATGCGCACAATATGCGTGTATCACGGGACGGAAGTCCCACCTGAGTAAACGTCCGATACCCACACCATGTTCATTTGTGGCTTGGAGGGGCCGTAAAGGATGGAGACATGTGAAGGGTTTTCATCAAGACATACTGATTATGTATACAGTGCATCGAATGTGTGCCCTCAGGCCCTTTTGGCCTTCCACTTCCTCTATATATATTTCCTCCAAGTCACAAAACACTCCAAGGAGAAACCCAAAGCGGTAGCAATTCTTCCGCGGAGTCGTCATTTGAAATTTGGCTACAAGGAACTTGCCTGTAGAGACGCGCTCGCGTGCACAACACTACCATTTATCCATATATCCATATTAGTGATTCCCATGGTGGCGCTGTTCACCCGCGCCGACAACGCAGGTGTTTCGCATGATCGAGCGGCTCCAGTAACGTTTACTCGACACTTCTGGTTCCGTTTGGCACTTTGATTATACATGTGAGCTCTTCGTCTCATGTAACGGCGAGACGGAACCCCAATTGGGTTTTCTTCCCCCCATTTCCCCCATAAAGAAGGGGAGAGAGGACGGGGCCGACGAGAATTGGGGATTGACCTGTGTCAAACGGTGTGATGTTTTACTTTCCCGATGATTGGCAATCACGATGGATCTCCGAGTCCACCTAATTCCATACAGTAGTGCAAGTCGATGGCGTAGGCGGAAAATGGGTTCATGAGTTATCTCCCACGCCCGGGCCACGCGAAGCGAGGAGCTGCTGGATAACTCTGTGAACAATCTAGATCATGTAGTTGAACAAGAGCAAGTTGCACAAACGTGACGTGGCCACCCATGATTTGTATCCACAAGTCGGCTAACGTGGCGGATAAAAATATACGGAGATGTCCCCTCACGGGCGGTGGGAGACATCACTGAGACATCGCGATCTTGGACTGCAACCCGGTAAGCCCGATAGGTTGATTCGGCTCACTTGCCAAGGCGTCGAGGGTCACGGTGTCCGTGATGGGGGTGCCGAATGGCCAGGAGTCAAGGAAACAGCCAGATTACAGCTGATTGAGAGTAAGGGTAGCACCCAACTTCGAGGAAACAGAAACATAACTGGAGTTAATCATCCCCAAGGTGTTCTATACCCGTAACCGTGTCCCGCGGAGGCAAAGAAAAATGAAACACCTTCTAGGGGTCTCAGGACTCAACTGAAACCATGTCGGGAGAGATTACACAAGCACAGCGGGCTCCTCGCAGTCACGAATCGCTAGCAATATAGACCTTGCCTCGCCCCGTATCGCGCTCAGGAAGAATAGGTTACCTGGAGCAATCGAAAAATGAAGTATTGTCATAAAACGAAGCGATTTGACCGGAACGAAGGTCGACTATCAGTTGTTTATGTACGGTAGCCTGGTTAGCGTACATTAAGTGATCCGTGACTCGGAGTTGGTAAATGTAGAACCTTGGGATAAATCTTCAAGGCACGACGGTACCAATGTTTCCGAGAGTTACAGCACTTGGCTGGCCTTCCACATCGACATGGAGTTATTCGTGTATAGGTCACCGAAAAGGCACATGAAACAGCGCAGGGCTTCTTATTTGCTCCTAGAGAAGACTCGTAAATGCTACGTCCCTAGATCACTTTGCTCGTGCTGTGATAATAATTGTACGATACTCTGATTTCCTTCTGCCGACGCGAGCTGGAATGGGGTCTGGCCTTGGTTATTCCGCGAATTAACCTTCGCACCATATTCGAGTAGCATCTGTACGGCCTTGGCACTTCCATAGTATGATGCTACATGTAACGGGGTCAAGTTGATGTCGTCTTGCGCGTCGACTTCTGCGCCATGTTCCAGCACGACCTGGATGGATTTGAAATAATCGTCCCCTGACCCGTCGGCGAGGAACTGCATTGCTCCGTACAGTGGCGTCTGACCCCACTTATTGCGTACGTTGACCTTCGCGCCGTGCTCCAACAGCAGGAGCACGACCCGGACGTTTCCATCGTTTAAAGCCGCATGCAGCGGAGTCGCATGGTTCTCGTCCTGTGCGTCAACGTCCGCACCCTTCTCCAGTAAGAACCGTGTCGTGTCGGAATGTCTGTCCCCGAATTGGAAGGTTAGACGAGCCACTATTCCGTGTAACGGACTCTGGCCATCCTCGTCCCGAGCATTGATGTCCGCATTGCGTTCAACCAACATACGGGTGACATCGAGGAGGCCATGGTTCGCTGCCAGGTGCAGTGGAGTGCGGTTATGGATGTCCCGAACGTCCACGTCTATACAATGCCCGACTAGGAATAGTGCGACTTCGCCGTGTCCCCCACGCAGCGCAGCGTGCAACGGGGTCCCATCATCTCTGGTGTACACATCCTCTGGACGCTTCCGAACAAGGCGCTGCACCAGGCCACGCAATCCAAATCCCGCAACGTAGTACAAAGGAACTGCTCTCGGTCGTTCCGGATGCTGGCCCTTAGTATCGCTTCCACGCAGCCAAAGCCATGCGCCAAGATGTGGTTTCTCGGCGTCGAGGAGAAGGTCTATCCCGTTGTGTAGGCGTGATATCACGTCCCCAAACTCTACATGATCGCCGAAGTATTGAGTAGCGTATCCGGCAAGAGGAAAACTCGTGATGCTCCCCTCATCGATGTCGCAGTTCAAACGGAGTAGGACACCAAGACAAGCTTGGGCTATGACCGTATGCGCTGGCTCGAGGATAATGTGATGATAACGTGGACCATCCAGTTTTGAAGTGGCAAGGCGATCTGAAGTGAGGAACTCTTTGACCGAGAAATGCGAGAACTGAACCATCCGAGAATCTCCATCCTCAACAATGGCAACCAAGCTAGAGCATGCAGAAAGCACAGCTTGCTCTTGATCCTGCCACCGTAGGTCCTCGTTCAGCTTGGGGGTCCCTCCCACTGTGAAGTCAACGGCAAGGACTTCTGCCAGTTCCTCCACACGAAGCGGACGAATGGCCACAGTGAGGCATTGTAACAGTCGATGAGCGTGGACTTTATTCGACCTCGGAATTTCTTGTAGTATTCGTTCATATGTCTTGTCCAATGTTTCGGGCAATTCCATGAGAACATGCCGGACACTTGGCGGAAGACAGTGCCGTAATGTTTCCAGTTGACAGAAAACCCAACGAAACCTGAGGGAATGTATGAAGCACTGCCTATGAGCATAAAACTGCATCCTCACATGCCATCAGCTCTCTCAGAGAGCGTCTCAATGACCTCCCTCTTGTCCTCATCTCGCCATCGCCGCATGTTTTTGTCCGAGTTAACAACAGCCCTCACAAAGTCGCCGATGTCTCTCTTTTGTCCGGTTTGGTCGTGGAGAGATATCTGATTAGAGGTCAATGGTTGCAAGGACGTCCGAATGTCGACCTCTGGGCGGCTCGTGATGCATAGGCGCAAAGTCGGAAGTTTCAGCTTGAGAAGTTTCTCGACGAGCATCAGGACCTTGTCACGTGATGAAGGGAGTCCAGTCGTATTAGGACACTCATCGAGCGCATCAACAATAAGATAGATGGGAGCTTGACCCGGGACCCTGAGCATGTCCTCGAGGCATTGTGCAAGTGTAAGATCACTGGGTTGTTGCGAACCGGATTGGTGGGTGGTGTGATATTCAGAGAGAACGTCGAAAAAGGAATTGGACTGATGGCTGAGCTGGACAATGAGAGAAGAAAGTAAGGAACGAGCATCCTGCTTTCTGGCGTCTTTGAAGTCAAAGAAGAAGAAAGCAACGTGTGCTGAGCCAGCCTTTGACATCCGTTCGATATCCTGGATTATCGAAGAGCTGGTGGATGGTTAATTATCCTGGCTAAAACGATAAATGAGTCAGAAGTGACGAACCTAAGGACACTCTTCCCAGATCCAGCTGCAGAAACAGAGATGTTAGTAAGGGCGAAGGAACCGGGAGAAAGCGAATGCACGTTTTCCATGGACCCATAATAATGAGCCGGATGATTTCCAATTCTTGAAAGCATTGCTTTCAGTGAACCATAGAGTGGTACCTTCATGGTGGGCATCGCTTGCGGTGTTATAATTTACAGAAGGATCGGGGGGAGAGAGCCATGTTCTCAAGCCCTCTCGTAGCTGATTCCCTGTGAGGGAGATTAAGCCTTCATATCTGATGGAGTAGGGCTGTGGGATCACGAACGCTTCTGATCGCCTATGTTGTCAGCGACTTGTCTTATTTCTTCCTTCATTACTTCGCCACCTGCCAAGATAAGACGATATTTAGAATGGTACCTCTGACCAATTGAAGACAATTTGCGTACCGCCAATGACCACATGTAGTCGGTCATGAACATCCCTCACTCTATCGTCGACTCCCTGTACCTTGCCGTCGACGCCTTGTACCTTGTTGTCGACGTCCTGTACCTTGTCACCGACGCCCTGCACTTTGTCATCGACCCGGTGAGTGGCTCTCAGACCTTGTGCAGCTGCCATCCGAACTTCATCTTGTGTCAGTTGATCCAGTCGATTCATCGCGTCCTCCATATCAGCCCTCCCTACCAGCCTCCTCAAATATTTTCCTAAAACAACCGTAAGCTAGCAGGAACAATCCATACCACCACGTAGACTCACTTGCTTTGCTTTGTTTCATCTCCTTCGTCGCAATGGCAAGGATTGTGAGCACTTCAATCATTATCTTGACAATGACGTCTGTCATCCCTGGCGTTGGTGGTACTTCAACATAGGTCTCCAGTCGTCTGAAGAAGTTTCCGATGCGCTCGAAGACGATGGCGAGCGCATCTTGACTAGCGGAAACGGCCTTAGCCGCCTGAAAGCCGCACGTCAGAATAGTCCGCACAAAAGGTATGCATGTACTCACTGAGAGGAGGATGCCTATCCCAGTGAAGATCACTCCGGCGGGCGGGTATACCTGCATATAACAATGATATGTGATCGTGAATAACTTGACCTCGGACTCTCTGAGACTTACCAGCGTAATGCCTCCACCGATCGTAGCAGAAAGCGCGTCGAGGACATTCACAGTCGGCTTGAGCCACTTTGTGAGTTCGACATCAGCACTTCGAGACTGATCGAACGTTGGGATTTGATTTTGAAGCACGGTGAGGATGGCATCAGGGGAATTACAAGCTTCGAGTTTAGCAAATAGTGGGTGTGAGCGGATGTCTTGCTTAGTCTTCCTCTTGTATGTTTCTAAGGCATTGTCAAAGATGACCCGATAGTTCAGGGCTGCTGCACTGAGGGTCTGAGATATATCGCCCATTGGGGGAAGATATTAAGAAAGGTCTGAGGAAGGTGGATGGGGAGCCTAGAGAATGAAGAAAACGTTTCGGTCGTAGCAAAGCTTTGGCTCTCGAGGCGCTTGCCCCAGCGGCGCTGTCGTGACGACCCATCGCGCCTTTTGTGATTTTCAACTTGCATCTACAGATACACAAGATGGTCTTTGGTGACCAGCGTGATGGCTTTTGGCAGTGGCACCTTGTATGCGGAATGCGATCTGTCGCGCTGTCGCGCTAATAACACCCGAGAGGTTCATAATCACCATAAATAATTATAAATGCCATTTGGGTTATGAATTTTATCATTAGTTATAAGTACCTCTAATCGGCCCACCTCAACATGTTGACGCTTATATGAAAACGCGAGGGTGTGAGTAGCGCATCACAGGGGGGTGGGCGACCCCCCTTCAGAACAAGAATTTATTGCGAAGGGAGCACAGCGAGGACTCGAACGAGAAAGGCGGAAAAGGAAACGCAGGGCAGACGGCCCGGACAGTATGATGGAGGTAAAGAAGAGTGGAGGAGGAAGGGAGGCTGGTGGTGTGAGGGGAAGAAGGGAAAGGGCCGTCAGTTGGCAGGCGGAGGCGCGGGAGGAACAATAAAGCAGCGCGGAGTCCTTCCGGATGGAAATCCGAAAGGCATGTGAAGCCCACCGGCCGAGAGTCTGTACGCGGTCATAGGAAGACCCGCGGGTGCGGAAAGACGGCGGGAGGAAGCGAAAGTGAGCAGGAGGAAGTGATGCAGGCAAGCGAGGTACCACAAGTGTGTGGGAACTGTCGTGAGACCCCCGGCGGGGGGCAAAGAAAGTGCCACCCCCCGAGCGGGGAAGGGCCACTGAATAAATGCGGGAGGAAGCGAAGGCGACGAGAAAGGTGTGCGAGTGGGGGAAAGGGCTGTAAGAACCCGTCATGCGGTAATCGAGACGTAGCCACCCCCCAAGCGGGGAAGGGTCACCGAATAAATGCGAGAGGAAGCGAAGGCGACGAGTAAGGTGTGCAAGTGGGGGAAAGGGCCGTAAGAACCCGTCATGCGGCAGGTGGGCAGTGGAGGGCGGAACCGGGAGCGCAGGTTCATTGCCGGCGGAAAAAAACTCAGGCAGCGGGGGTGCAACAAGTATTTGCAACAGCGAGTGGCAAAGGTATTGGGGCAAAGGGACATCATGCGGGCAAAGGGCGGCGCCATACTGAGATGGCCAGGACAAGGCCCGGGTTTGCCACCGCGAGTGGCAAAGGTGTTGCAGGAAATGCGACGAGCCAGGCGGGCAAGGGACTGCGCCATACTGAGATGGCCAGGACGGGTGCAGTGTTTGCCACACCGAGTGCAAAGGTGTTGCAGGAAACGCGACGTGCCACGTGGGCAAAGGGGCTGCGCGATACAGAGAAGGCCAGGACGCACCCAGTGTTTGCCACAGCGAGTGACAAAGGCGTTGCAGGAAATGCGATGTGCCAGGCGGGCAAAGGGCTACGCGATACTGGGGTGGCCAGGATGGAACCAGTGTATGCCACAGCGGAGGGCAAAGGAGTTGCAGGAAACGCGACGAGCCAGGCGGGCAAAGCGCTGTGCGATACTGGGATGGCCAGGACGGGAAACGCGAGGTGCCAGGCGGGCGAAGAGCTGCGCGATACTGAGATGGCCAGGACGGGGCCAGTGCTTGCCAGAGCGAGTGGCAAAGGCGTTGCGGTAAACGGCTCATCCACGAGCAAGCGTGCAAGTCGCGAGCAAGAAAGTGGAGGAAACCCAACGTGGGAGCGGTAGGGTTCAACCGGTGTTTGCCACAGCGAGTGGGAAAGGTGTTGCGGGGAACCAGTTCATACACAAGCAGGCGTGCGAGCAGGGCGCGAGGATGTGCAAGAAACGCGAGGTGCCAGGCGGGCGAAGCGCAGCGTGATAAGATCCGAGGTGGTAGCGGTAGGTGGAGCATGTTCCCACTCAGGAGGCTAGGACGATGACCAGTGTCAGCGGGTGCCACAGCGAGTGGCAAAGGTAAGGGTGCGAGTGGGGAGCGAGGATGTGCAGGGAACGCGTGGTCCCGGTCGGGCAAAGGACAGCGCGAAAAAGACTCGAGGCCGGAGCGGCACGCCGAGCAGGATGAGCGGTCAACGGCATAAACCAAGAACGCAGGTGGGTTCCGGGCTGAAAGGCTTAGGTAGCCACGGCTGATGTCAGAGTAGACGCGGGCCAGCCGAGTGTGTGACAGAGTGTGCCATGCCGCAGCTGTGAGTCCGGAGGTGGAAGAAGCCCGGTTGCAACGCGGAGGGTGGAATGAGAAGAGGTGAAGGCGCAGCCGAGCGCGGAACTGAAAGCCACCTGCAGGGGGCCTCCAGGAGAAAGCGTTAGCAACGGTGTCCCGGATGTCCGAGACGAGAAAACCCGGAGGTGGATGGAGTGCCAAGGGGCAGAACTGAAAGCCACCTGCAGGGGGCCTCCAGGAGAAAGCGTTAGCAACGGTGTCCCGGATGTCCGAGACGAGAAAACCCGGAGGTGGATGGAGTGCCAAGGGGCAGGAATGGGGGACCCAGAAACGCAAGCCCTGCAAGGGAAGCATCTCAAAAGGCACGGGGTGACCACTAGCATGCCCCGAAGTGCGCTGGAACGGGTTCGTGAACCATTGGAAAAGGGCGTGTGATGAGGGAGATGATGAAGATGTGGGCATGCATGATGTTCGTGCCGCGGAAGCCCACCTCACGCACCCAATGAAGTGCATGGAAACGCGGAGAGACTGACGGTGTGAGTGCATGGAGGAGATCGGCCTACCGAGAGGAGGCAGTGCGACAGAACTCCTGTTGAAATGACATCGGCGAAGTCGTAATGCGAGTAAGCGAGGAGCCCGAAGCGCCCCTGAATGGAGAGCGAAAGCTCGGGATGCAGTGGACCTGCTCGAAACCTCCACATCCGACGATCGTGACAAATTGGCGGGAAGCCACAGTGTACATTGGGTGACGACTGTACAGTTGGGCGTCATCGGACTTGAAACCCCATTGTCGAGGAGACCCTTGCTTGAAGCGGTCCGAAAGGGAGCAAGTAACTTCAAGTTGTGTCAGAGAAGATGGGGGGTGTCGAGGTTGTCGACGACATCGTCCCGTGCCAAACGAATTCGTCTGAGGTCGCCAGCACGGTTTGAGGACAACCCGGTGCTTTCCCGTTCTAATTTCGGATGGTAAGGCCCGGAATGGTGATCATCCCGGGCAGAGAAGGGCCGGTTGGGAAACCGAAGAGAAAAAAGGGGGGGCAAGGAAAGGAACCGTCCGAGCGGCTCCTCTTCATCGGATTGGGGCGCGAAGCGTAGAGTGCAGGATCGTCGTCAGAACGAAACAGCTCCCTCCTCCTGACCCCGTTATCGTATGACGACCCGGACCGGTGCATGATGCGGTGAAAACGGCGGCTTTCTCGAGGTCGACGAAGGAGTTCATGACGACGTGGCCGCGGGGCGTAAAAGAAAGACGGGCGTCGTTCGCCAGGTGAAAGGTGTCTCCCTTTCCGGGTGCCCGGAGTCGAGAGCAAAACCGTGGGCGCCCGACTGACATTGGTCGCAAGAAAGGAAGGGAGGTCTCCAACCCCTGATCAGCAAGGGGTCGTCGGTGAATTGCGTCGTGCATGACCTTTCAGTTTCAGCGTAGCCTGACCGCGCAATCCCGAAACCGAGTGGCTGGCCGCTCAGTGCTCAGCTCTTGCGATCGTAGTCGACATCCATTGGCGGTATGCACCGGATTCGGGGTCAAGATCGCCCTACCGTGTCCTTGTACCCCCGCGGGTGGCGTTCGAAAGATCACACAAGGTGGCGGACTGCTTCTTGCCCCGTGTTCTGTCCGCCTCTGCAGTAGTGAACGACGGTGAGCTATTGCACTCCGACGTCATGCCCGGGCGATTCCCGGCTGCGCATGTCCTGTCAACTTTCCGGATGCAAGTGTCGCTGTTCGTCATAGGTGGCTATTGCACACCGACGTCATGCCCGGGCGATTCCCGGCTGCGCATGTCCTGTCGTCCTTCCCCGGATGCAAGCGTTGCTGTTCGTCACAGGTGGGAGGTGAGAGACGCCAGAATGGACTGATTTGGTGATTCGAAAGATGTGTGAAACAAAGGTTGCGCGAAAAAGCTGGGCTGGAAGGACTGAGGAGCGTCAGCGAGAGAAGTAAGAAAGGGAGAGGTGCAGCGAGGACGGACCTGACAGGTGGGAGGTGAGAGACGCGGGCCACGCGGCATCTCAAAGGGGCCCTCTCCACCTTTAACCCACAGGGGGATCCAACACCAGCTCAGATCACTGCGGCGCGACTGCCGCATCTGAGAGGTGACCCCTGTGTGTGCGAGGCGGGATCAGCGGATCCAGGCGGGAGCAATGTGGGAGTGATCGTGCTGATCATCACCGACGATGTCCGAGGCAAGCACGGCGGGAAACACGCAGCGGCGTGAGCAAGCGGGAGGCACAGCGGGAACACGCAGCGGCGTGAGGCAGTGGGAACGGCGGGAACACGCAGTGATGAGAGGCAGCGGAAACGGCGGGAAACACACAGCGGCGTGAGGCAGCGGGAAGCACGGCGGGAACACACAGCGGCGTGAGGAAGCGGGAAGCAACGGCGTGAATGTAGAAACGCGTGAGGACCCAACTGAACACCCCGAACGCGGCAGTGACCCGGATTCACGCGCGCGAGAAGAAACGACAAAGGAATTACTTATTGGCAAGGGCAAACTATCTACGATATATAGGGAATGTATACTAGGTTCAGTGCTAAACTAGTTTGCTGTCCAACGAGTGAACTACAGTAAGTTCTGTCCATAAAGTATGTACAATGTCTCGGATACCTTATTTGACCGGGGGTCCGAGATCTGCGCGTTCCGCTTCGCGCGCTCCAGTTTCTACACTCCCCCTCATTTCCTGCGCGGTCGGGCAGTGCAGGGAAATGCCTGGATCGAAAGTGAGCGCTGCATAGAGGGCTCCAACGAATGTATTTTGGTGTGGGGGACTCGGAGGGGCAGGACGCGAGGCGCGCGTGCTGTGGCTGTGATTGGTAAGCGGGGGTTCTGAGGGCCACGCGTCGTTCGACTTCTCTGTCGCGACGACGCCAGGACGCTCCCCCTCGTTATCGACTCTCTGGGGCTCGAAGGTCCGGGGATTGGCCATTGGACTGGTGGCCTGCGGTGATGAGCAAGAAGGTGAGTGGGCACCCCTCTCTGTGGTGCCTCGGGGCTGACTGGGAATGTGGTGGGTGTGTAGGCCCTCTTCGCAGCGCGCGGCGACGTTGCCCGCGCCCTCGTTTCTGGCCTCGGGCCCTCTTGGCGACGCGACGGCCTCCTTCCCAGGAGGCTCCCCCTCAAGCCCTCGGGTGGCGGCCCTCAACAGGGTGGTGCGCACCTGCTCGGTCGGACGCCCTTGTGCAGGCCAGTTGGCCTCGCACATGGCTTCGACCATGCACGGCTGCGGCGCCTCCACCGCCTCCCCTTCGGACTCGAAATCGCGCCCCAAGCCTATGGGGCTCCTCAAGAATGTATCAGTAGGGACGGGAGGGGTCGCGAGCGTGGCGAGGTTCCCGGCCCCGGACTCGCTCCCGTCGACGTGAGGACCCATGTCCTCCTCGACGCCTGCGATTTCCACGGCGGCCTCCACCTCCTCCACCTCGCTCCACCCAAGCTCGGCGTCCAGCAAGTCTGCCGGCTCCGCGCCCTCAAGCTGCGCGCGAGCGGCTCCTTCCAGGTGCGGGTCGGCCTCCCCCAGTAGTGGGTCTGGCTCGACCGGCCAAAAGTCGTCCAGGTCCGCGCCATCGCGCGCGTGACCGTTCGCGTTCCGCGGCCAATGATGGTCCGTCGGGGGGTCCACCTCCTCGACCATCCAGAAGCCGTCGCCTTCGTCGTCGGCGATCGCGACGAGGGCCGCGCCCACGGGTTTGTTCTCGGGTCGCACCTGTGCACCCGACGATCCCTGTGCGGCCGCCATCTCCTCCACTGGCGCGCGGCACTCGCGCGCGTAGTGGCCCTCCTTGCCGCACCGGTGGCACTTGCCCCGGCGAGTCCTCCTCCCTTGCCCGGTGACCGCAAGGGCCTCGTCCGCCGCCTCCTCCCTCTTCGCGCCCCCAGAGCGCTGCTGATTCCGCCGCGCCGGTTCTTCAGCCGGTCCGCCTCCTCGCAGATGTGGCCAATCAAAGTGTCAGTGGCCATGTCAGTAGAGGGGCTAGCAGCACGAGTGGCAGTCAAGAGCTGCGACGCGAAGGTCGCCAACTCATCCGGGATGCCGCGCAGGACCGTGCGCCGGTAGTCCCTGTTGGTTATCTGGACCCCAGCAGCAGTGAGCTGCTCTCGCTTGTGGCGCAGCGACGTGAGGAAGCCCCGGACGTCCCCCCCTCGGGGACATCGCATCTCGAGGAACGCGTCCTCCAGGTCGTTCTGCGCGTACGCGCTCTTGGCCGTGTACTCCTGGGCGAGTATACTCCAGCGCCCCTGAGCAGTGGGGAACTGCTCCAGGTGCATTGCAGCCGTGTCCGGGAGGCGTTGGGCGAGCAGGAAGGACGCGACGAGATCCTCGTGATCCCATCGCTCCAGCGCCTCCGCCTCTTCCTCCGTCGGCTTCATGCTGTTCTTGGGAGTGGGGCGCAGCTTCGTCCCTTCGAAGTGCCCCCATCGGCGGGTGGCCTGCATGGCCTGTCGGAAGCGCGTGAGGAAGATGGCCCAGTTGGAACCATCAGGAGAGAGTTGGGGGATCGTCGCAGGGAGGTTCTCAATGGTGGCAGACATGATTGTGATTCCAGTAAGGACAGTGTAATTTCAGGAAAAGTTCAGAAGGGCAGCGCAGGGCCCATAACCTGTAGAAACGCGTGAAGGACCCGACTGAACTCCCGGACGCGGCAATGACCTCGGGCGCGGGAAACTGAGGAAACACACAGAAGGAATTACTTATTGGCAAGGGCAAACTATCTACGATATATAGGGAATGTATACTAGGTTCAGTGCTAAACTAGTTTGCTGTCCAACGAGTGAACTACAGTAAGTTCTGTCCATAAAGTATGTACAATGTCTCGGATACCTTATTTGACCGGGGGTCCGAGATCTGCGCGTTCCGCTTCGCGCGCTCCAGTTTCTACAGTGAACTGCATAGCGACATGGGGAGAAGCGAGGGAATGGAAAGCGATGGCGCGGCCATCAAGCGCAGGAAGCGAGGGAGTGTGAGGCACTCCGATTAGACTCAAGTAAACACATTTAAAATCGAGATAATGGCATTATTATTCATCGATAGCTGGCTTACAAGCCAAAACAAATCCAATTGTCGTTTCCAGTTTCCAGTTTTTCCAGCCCCCAGATCAATACCTCCGTCATATGGCACAGTATCAAGAGTTTTTAGTGAAAGGCTTCATCTAACAACAAATCTTGTGTAGCACTCATTTGGGACCATTTTGTTATCATCCTAGACATAGATCTGGAACCCGGCCGGGGCCTGACATCCGCTGCCAAGTCCGCTGCTGTAGCACATCATCATAACATGATGGCACTGAGATGGTCCATGAACCGACCGCTTAGACGACATGGCTTCTTGAGACAGCGCCACACTTACGATCCCAGGGAAGAATAGGAAAGCTGTGGTCCGTGGCACACTACTAAGCAAGAAGCTATTGATGCGGTGTCTTTCAAAACTGAGGCTTCAGACTTAGTCAAATGGCTAGGATGTCCAAGTGGCTGCGGAAACGGGGGCCATGTAATCCCCACGACCCTCACCATCATGTCCTCATTTTGAACTGCACCGTACATATTTCTCTTTTATGCGAACACCGCTGTCTCTCAATCTGGTGCTGGGGCTAGGCGACGTAGCATGGGACAAGAAGCGAAATTACTGCGTTGGAAATAATTTGCAGTACTTCTCACTCTGCGGGTAGTATCGCACTGCACCGTCCAGCAGCCGTCAATAACACAAAGCAACTCTGTTTCCACGCCGCATACAAAAATTCCCTCCTCACACAAAGCATGGAAACTCTACGTGTCCAACCAACAGTTCCCTTCGAGAAACGTCTGGAAGACGCTAACTAGAAATATGTTCAGAAACTAAGAAGACAATTAAAATGCTCAGAAGGCCCACTTCATCCAATGACGACGTTGACCTTGAGGCAATTTCCTTCGGCCACGGTATAGTGGAATGAAAAATTGCGACATTTGGCGTTGTCGACGTGGCAAGTAGTCAGCTGCCTCTCCCTTTGCTGCTCCCGGTGGGGGTGGTCCTGGCTGTAATACTCCGGGTTGATGATGATGCCAGTCTGCTCATCAGTCAGGTTCGTGACGATATCACCCCAACGCTTGTAATTGTGGACGCCCAGCGTGATGATGAAGTTCTCGCAGGTGTCAGACACGAAACGAAGAGAGCCGGACGTTCCGCTGCCGCACATCGTGAGCACGTGGGCTCCGTTGACTTCAGCCCAAGTTCCGCCATTGGCATACTTCCAAACGGTCTTCTCCACGACGTGAAAGAATGCATTCGGGTTGGTCTGGTAGACCTGCACAATGATCGTGTATGTCATTTCTAGGAGCGATGATGAGAAGTTTGACGAGAAATAGCATCGTCGGTGCGTACGTGACTTCTGATTGACTGTATTCTTCTGAGAATTTGAGAATTGAGGTGTGAGTCAGCTAGGGAAGGGGGCTGAGGAGAAATACCTTTGATACGACTCGAGAGTAAAAGGCTTACTGCTGAGAAGCAACGATGAGGGGTGCCCTTTTATACGTTTGGTCAAGGCAAACAATTGTAATAAACGTCAAGGGTTTCTGTGCATCGAGGTATCAACAAATGGGACAGCTGATTGCTCATGTGAGGAGCCAACAGTGCTCACCCTCACACAGTTAACTGTCCATTTCGCATGCGCGCGGTTACATTCATCTGCCAACAGGACAAATGATACGAGAACAATGTTCAATGGATCGAATGAACCAACGCCCGGGCCATTTTCCTTCATTGCAAACGGATTGCCTTTGACGTACTTTGCATGATGTCGGCGGAATGCTAGACTCTTGTTTTTGCGTACGTACACCACCAAAAGAGACGTAGAGCATGGCTGCATCCCAAATGGTGAAGGTTCGTTCATCTATTGCTGATAGTCGAAGTTCGTAATATGGTGCATACCTCCTTCCAATACTGAACAATATCTTATCTGGGTCAATCGGAACGTAGCTGTCACTCCCGCTGTGAAGGCCGTACGCCATTTGTGCTTGCGACTCCTCTCGGCGAAGGCGATGGGAGCGATGGATCGAGCGCCAAAAATACCTCGTCTTCGTAATTATAAGGTACGCTACCCACTTGGGTTCGGAACGTCCGGCGATCGTCCGCTGTCGACGTCTCGAATGAAATATGCAGCG
>WTXF01000303.1:0-26903 GCA_022496215.1 Russula brevipes | reverse complement strand
TGAGTAGTAGTTCGGCGACCTCGGTGTTTTCATTGGAAACTGCCAGATGCAGCCGAGTCGAACCTTCATGATCCTGTGCGTCCATGTCCACATGGTCTATCAACAACCGCGCAATGTCGACGTCATCCCGTCCCAATCGGTGTAGTGCCGTCTCGCCCTTGTCATTTCGTAGATGGATATTTGCACCGTGCCTGAGTAGTAGTTCGACGGTCTCGATGCTGTCTTTGTATGTTGCCAGATGCAGCGGAGTCGAACCGCGATTATCCTGTGCGTCCACGTTCGCACCGTGTTCGAGTAAAAACTGTGCACAGCCGAAGACATCTGGTTCGTCGTCTGCCTTGTACATTGCCCAGTACAATGGCGTCCGGCCCTTGTAGTCCCGAGCGTTGATGTCCGCACGACGATCAACAAGCACCCTGACAACCTCGAGGTGTCCGCGGTGCGCTGCCAGATGCAGTGTGGTCAGGCCGTTCATGTTCTTAGCATCCACGTCTGCACAGAGCCCAAGTAGGTGCCGCGAAGTCTCGATATCTCCTTCTATCAGGGGCAGGTGCAACGGAATCACGCCCCGGAACGCCACATGTTGGTCTTGCGGTCGCTTCAAAATGAGGTATTGTGACAAAGAGAGGCGTTCACGTGCCACAGCCCAATGTAATGGCGTCACCCCATGTGTATAGCTGGAACGTCGATGCTTAGGCTTTAACTGATCTGAATTGGCATCTGAGTGATCCAGATCAAGGCCCGACTTTTTCGAACCGGAACTCGATTCGCCCGGGTGATGACCTGAGTCATCCGTGTCCGAGCTTGATTCGCTCGAACTTGGGCTTTCGATAGCATCATCGGAGTCCTCGTCGAAATCACCCCCATACTGTAGTCGGCTCCATATATCATAATGCGGTTTGTCTGGGTCACAGAGATCGTCTAACCCGCCGCCAATGTGCAATAACACACCCTCGAAGTCCGCATGGTCCATGACGTGTTCAACAGCGTAATCGGCCAGAGGATAGCTCTCGATGATCTCTTTGTCCATCTTGTTGTCAAAGCGGAGTAGGACACCGAGGCACGCTTGAGCCATAATCGTATGCGCAGAGTCAAGGCGAATATGATAATAATGGGAATCGTCCACAGTCTTGTTCGCAAGCCGATCCGAGGTCAGGAACTCTTTGACCGAAAAATGCGAAAACTGAACTCGTCGCGAATCCCGATCCTGGACAACGATGATTAAACTGGAACATGCGGAAAGCACAGCTTGCTCTTGATCTTCCCACCGGAATCCCTCCTTCAACTTTGGGATCCCTCCTGCCTCAGGGAAGTCAATCGCAAGGACTTCCGCCAACTCCTCCACGGTAAGTGGGCGCTTTGCCACTGTGAGGCATTGCAAGAGTCGATGAGTATGCACCCGGTTCGCGCTGGGGATTTCCTGCAATATCCGTTCGTATGTCTCGTCCAAACTTTGCGGTAACTCGCGGAGTGTGCGCCGCACACTTGGCAGAAGACAGCGACGCAGCGTTTCGAGTTGACAGAATACCCAGCGAAACCTGTTTAAGATTTTGAAAATGTACTGACGAACAGACAACGGTGGTGCCCTTACATTCCATCTGCCCTTTCAGAGAGGGTCTCAACGACCATTCTTTTGTCTTCCTCCCGCCATCTCTTCATCTTAATGTCCGAGGAGACAGCAGCACTGACATAGTCGACGATGTCCTGCCTTTGACCATCCTGATCGTGGAGGGAGATGCGATTAGATGTCGAAGTCAACGGTTCGAGAACATTTCGAATGTCGATCTCGGGCCGACTTGTGACACAAAGACGTAAAATTGGGAGATGCGACTCGACCAGGTCCTTCACAAGCCCAAGAACCATTTCGCGCGAGGACGGCACCCCAGAAGTGTCAGGACATTCATCGAGCGCATCGATGATAAGATAAATCGGAGTTTCTTCTTGGACTTTGAGCATGTTTTCGAGGCACCGTATGAGTGCAAGAGGACTTGGTTGCTGCGAGCCATCTTGGTGAGTAGAGTAGAACTCGAGGAGGATGTCGTAGAAGGATGGAGATTGATTGCTGAGCTGGACGATGAGCGAAGACAGTAAGGCCCGGATATCTTGTTTCCCGCTGTCCTTGAAATCGAAAAAGAAGTAGGCGAGATAAGCCGACCCAGTGCTGTAGATGCTATTGATGTCCTGGATGATTGCAGAGCTAGTTGTTACACGCCGAATAAATTTTCCTTGTTTAAACGGGTTGAGAGGGTGACGTACCTGAGCACACTCTTTCCGGAGCCCGCTGTGGACAAGTAAATCAGTTAGCAAGAGCAAAGGCGTGGTCATTGATCCAACGTACGTTTTCCGTGCACCCACAATAAAGAGCTAGATGCCTTCCAATCCGTGAAGGCGCCACCATTTGTGAACCACGTGGCGGTGCCATTGTGTTGAGCACCACTTGCAATGTTGTAATTTACGGATGGATCCGGAGGGGAGAGCCATCTTTCAAGGTCCCGCCGCAGTTGTTTCCCTACAGCGCCGTTTGAGCCTCATATTCCAGCAATAGGGGTGGCTATGAAAACACATACGTTTCTGATCACCTACGTCACTCGCTACTCGTTTCAGCTGTCCTCTCAATCTCTCACCGCCTAGTCGTAAAATCGTATGAGAGGGGATCGAGGATGAGGTGAAAACAAGGTGCGCACCGTCGATGACAACATCAAGTCTGTCCCCAACGCCTCTTACTCTGTCATCGACATCATTCACCCTATCGCCAACGCCTTGAACGTCATCCCCGATGCCAACCACCCTCTCATCCACACCGTGAGTGGCCTTCAGACCCTGTGCAGCCACCGTCAGGCTTTCTTCCTGCATTAGGTTGTCCAGCTTCTGAAGCGCGTCCTTGATATCCGATCTTCCTATTAGCCTCTTCATGAATCTCTCTGATGAACGGTAAATCGAAAGGGGCGGCCCAAGCGTTGGGAGTCAGCTCACTTATTTTTCCTTGTTTGATCTCCCTTGTCGCGAGGCTAAGGATGATAAGTACCTCGGTCATCACCGTTACGATCATCTTCATCATTTCTGTGGTTCGTGGGAGTCCGATATACGTCTCCAGTCTCCTGAAGAAGCCTTCGATGCGTTCAAAGAGAACAATCATTGCATCTTGGATTGCGCGGGCGGTCTGAACCGCCTGAGAAATTCGGTGTCAAAGTGGTGTAGAAAGCAATCGAAATCAACACCAACCGATAGAAGGGAGCTGATGCCTCCGAAAATTAGCCCCGCTGGTGGGTAACCCTAGGAAATAGACATCAGGACACAGATCCCAGACAGATTTGGTTGGGCGTGCTGCAACCTACCAAGCTAACAGCGCCTCCAATCGTCTCGGAGAAGTTGAGAAGCACATTCACCGTCGGGTCGAGCCAGTCCATGAGCCGATTATTGCCGATCCCAGGTTGGTCAGAATCGGGGATTTGTTCTCGGAGCGCGGCGAGGACACCATCAGGAGAATTGCAGGATTCAAGCCTGCGAAGGAGTGGATCTGAGGCGAGGTCCTTCCCAGTTTTCTTTTTGAAAGCCCTCAAAGCATTCTCGAAAGCGAGATCATAGGGATTCTGGGACATGATGGTAACGGATAGAGGAATTGAGGAAATGGGGGGCCCCAGTGGAGGACAGAACGGAGAAAGGGTTCCGGCGCCTCTACCGACTCTCTACTAACCGATACTAGTACAGCGTGGCTGGCACGTGTGCACCCTCAATAAGTCGTTGACAGGAGGAATGGAGGCCGCGCCACCACACGAGTTAGGGCATTCGAGAAAGGACACTGTATGATGACAACGGCCTTCATGTATATGTATACATCAAGGGGCTCAGCCGAGTTCAGTATCGAGAGGAATCACGTCAGTAATAAAACGATATTTTGGCGTGAAGGAGACACGAGTTGCAGGAGGCACGTGATGCGTGGCTGAGGTCGGAGATGGAACCGAGACCGAGGCGCCTGCGAGTCGCCTTTCTCCAGTCTTTCTCCTCACGTTCAACTTCTTTTCTCTGATTGGATCAACATCAAATTAGTCCATGTGCGAGCTGAGAGAACTCAGGCCTGGTCCTCCGGAAGGCATTCGCGTTCAGAAGACAGTGGTGTGGGTGAAGGAGCAGGTCAGTCTTTTTCTAGTTTTGATATTGACTTATTTTGCAGAGGGCACACTGTACCGACCTCCGCCATCAATCACAAGTCCTAGATGTCATATGAGGCAGAGGTACCTGAGTTTTCATGTCCGTGTGGAGGGGTGTGGAGAAGAGCCGAGTGTGACTCCAAAGCTTGCTGCGAAAGTGTGAACGAACGCTATTTGGTTGACGTGCTCATGTTTGTCCCTTTGCCTTTGCCAACAACCTTGATGGCAGATGAGTCCATCTTGCCAAAGAACCAGCTGCCCATGTCATCACCCTCTAAGTGGCGTCATCCATTGATGTCGAATCCCTGGTGGTGATCGACGCAAAGTATCACCTGATTCACCTCACCTTGGGGAACGAATCTCTGAAGGTATCACCCAGTGCTCAGTATCCTCGGACATTGATTTGCCCAGCATGCAGCATGAATCGAATCGGTGTCTTGGATCCCCGAAGCGTGACTTAACCATACTGTATTCTGGTTTTCCTCTGATACTTCTGCGTGAGTCCGCTTGTCCCGGCTGGCATGCGAAAATGTGGGCATGGCCACTTCTAGGGTGCCTTGTGCACTCATTCTCACCCAGGTTCTCCAAAAAACCGAATATTTTCATGTATCTGGGTGGTCGCCACAATGTTGCGTGGCTGTTTGTTCGAATTTGGATGTTACAATGGTGTGGAATTTTAAGCGGCCTCCATTCTACTCACGCAATCGGTGGCATGCTACTGCATATGCGAGATTATGCCCCGGCAGGACAGACAGCGATGCAGGGTTGGTCTAGTCAATAAAGTGGTCTGCATATCTTCAAGAAAGCCAGAGCGCTGAGCGACTTCTCACGAGCAAAGTACGTGACATCCAATCGAATAGGGATTCCCCCTCGTGCCCTGCAGACTACTGGTAAAGCATATGTTTCTTCAGCTTGTCCGTCGATTAACGCCACTTTTATCGAGACCATCTCAGGACCAGGATCAGGATCAGGAGAGGAGCTGGAGGGCGAACTGGTCGCTGGTCGACAGCTAAGCCCGGCCCGCAAGCCGTCGGCGCGTCCACTTGCACTTGGCTGCACCGCCCACTGTGATAAACACTGGCGATGTCGCAGGAATGGAGGTGTGTGGATTCTCTCTCGCTAGAAATGTACTTGATACATGCGGAAAAAACAAACATATCTCGCAGCTGTACCTGCACTTCCCGAACAGGCCGGTGAGCCGCCGTCCGTGCTGCGTGGGTTCACAGATGTGGACCCGAAGCAGGGAGGACATTTTTAAAGTGCGCTGCGTACGTAAGTCGCGTTAAGCCATAAATAAATAAATTACGTTTTTAAAAAACTTTTCCTGATACAAACGCGGCAAGGATTCCCGAGTCCTTTGAGGCTTTTCGACTTGTCGGTCGCGTCGTGCGATCCCTTCTTTCATGCATGGCCGCCGGCTGAATATCGCTGAATGGCCGAAGTAGAAAAGGGGGTCATTTAATTGCCTTCTTATTATCTTCTCCACCGACGTGACGTGTCGCCACCACCCGAGTTTCATCCCACCCAATCAACATCATTGGTGTGTTATTATCGCTTCTGCCTTCCTGTATTCAGGCTGCCACCTGGTCACTCGAGCAGAAGGTCAACATCACCATCGGCGTAGGCTAGGCACTTGGCCGCTGCGGCGGTAATATCGTCCCCATCAACGACTTTCCTGGTCTCTGCAAGGGTCTCCGTCTCGAAGACCCGCCTCTCGGCGTTCGCTTTGCCGATTTTGCCATCGCTTTCCCCGCTGGCATCAATGCTGCATCCATACGGGTCTTGACATCACTTTCTGCTGATCGTCCTCCCAGACTGGTGGGTGACAGATGGAAGCGTTCGCTACTTCGCGCTCGCGGTGTTGCAATGGGCAGGGAACATGCCGGCAAGGGTGTCGATATTGCCTTGGGTCCAATGATGAACATCGGCCGTGTAGCTCAAGGCGGACGCAACTGGGAGGGCTTTGGCGCGGACCCCTTCCTGGTAAGCGTCGCAGCGCATGAGACCGACCATCCTCGGTATGTAGTCTGTATGCGTGCAGACCTGTGCAATGGATTATATCAACAAGGAAGGAGTGGCTTGTCGATGCGAGCCTATAACTAACGGCCGGGATGCGGAACACCGAGCGAGAGAACCAGCGTACTGAGGAGAGCTCGAATGTCGATCACAGGACTCAGCACGAGATCTGTATGGCACCGTTCTTGCGTAGTGTCATGGCTGGCGTCGCTTCTATCATGTGCTCTTACAATCTTGTCAACAGAACGCATGCCCGCGAGAACACCAACCGCTCAACGGCATCCTCAAGAATGAGCTCGGTTTCCAGGGATTCGTCATGTCTGACTGGTCCGCACAGCATTCAACGATCAGCGCGATGACCGGGCTGGACATGACCATGCCTGGCGATATCACCTTCGACTCGGGCACCTCTTATTTCGGTGCGAATCTCACTGCGTATGTGCGGAATGGGACAATCCCCGGCTCGTGTGGATGACATGGCAACCCGGATCCTTGCTTCGTGGTATCTACTGGGCCAGGATTCATCAGAATATCCGAAGACGAACTTCAACGCGTTCCTACCACTCGACGAAGCGACGAATGAGCATATAGATGTTCAAGGCAATCACGGGAAGCTGGTCCGGGAAATGGACACTGCGAGCATCGTATTACTCAAGAATGTGAAGAACGCACTCCCGCTTCGGAAGCCTCGGAGTCTCACATTGATCGGATCCGATGCGGGCCCTGCACATATTGCCGGTCCTCATGAGTTCAGCGATCAAGGCGGCGTGGATGGTGTTCTGGCTATGGGATGGGGATCCGGGTAAGTTAACGTGGAAATATAGTGGACATGTTCGGCTCACTTTGGGCGCAGAACCGCATGGTTCACCTACAAAATCTCGGTCCGTCTGACATTGGTTCTGGTCTTTTTGACGGACTACGTTGATCACGCATTGTCGTATAGCCGTACGAGGCATTCCAGGCAAGGGCTCGCGTTGACCATACCTCATTTTCTTGGTACTTCGATGACTTTAACTTGGCCGGTGCTGCCAAAGCTGCGGTGGAACAGGATGTTGCGATTGTGTTCCTGCAATCCGACACGGGTGCGGGTTATATCACCGTGGACGGCAACGCAGGGGACAGGTATGCGAATCCCACTCCTCGCTCGCTCTCTGTGGGCTTTTAGAACGCGCCTGACGACTCCATACCTGTTACACAGGAAAGATCTCACGGCATGGCTTAATGGCGACGCGCTCGTCCGCGCAGTCGCGGCGCAAAAAACAACACGATCGTCTTGACGATCGTTGTCGTGCATTCCGTTGGTCCGCTTATCCTCGAGAGCCCTGGATTGACCGCCCGAACGTCACCGCGGTTGTCTGGGTGGGCCTCGAAGGAACAGAAACAGGCAACGCGCTGTTGGATGTGATGTATGGTGTCGTAAACCCGAGCGGGCGTCTGCCATACACGATTGCCAACTTTCTGAGAGACTATTCTGCGCAGCTTGTGGAGGGCGGGAACGGCGAAGAAATTTTGAACATCACTTATTCCGAGGGGCGCGCTGTCCTTTTTTTTTTTTCAGGTTGTCCGGCGCGCCGGCGACACGACAAGGGCTATATATGTAACATTTCGCAGGTTGTTCGTCGATTATCGCCACTTTGACGAGGCGAACATCAAGCCGCGGTTCGAGTTCGGCTTTGGACTGAGCTATGCCCAGTTCAAATATTCTTGTCTGGACATCTCTACCGTCGACATGGGCCAGGACCTGGAAAAGGACCAGGAACTAGAGGCGAACTGGCTTGCGGCTAAGCCTGGCCCTCAAGGGTTCGGAGCGTCGACTGCGTTCTGGCTACATCGCCCTGCGTACAACGTGTCCTTCGCGGTACAGAACACGGGCCGCGTCCCCGGAACGGAGGTGCGTGAATTACGCCTCCGCGTGTCTTTTTCCTTCGAACTTTGAACGATCCTGACGCGCGCGAATAAACAAATAGATACCGCAGCTGTACCTGCATTTCCCCTTGCAGGCGGGCGAGCCGCCGTCCGTACTGCGTGGGTTCACCGACGTTGACCTGCAGCCAGGCGAGTCGAAGATTGTCAGCATCACTCTCTCGATGTACGACCTGTCGATATGGGACGTCGTCAGCCAGTCGTGGATGCGCGCCCCGGGCACGTACTCTCTTTCGATCGGGGCGAGCAGTCGCGACTTCAGGTTGAACGACACGTTACCCCTCTGAACTAATGAACCCGTCTATTTTTATCGTTTCTGGACTGACCATGACTACCTTTATTCGTTTCTTGCCAGCACACTGATCTTTTTGTCTGAATAGAGTCCTCTGTACTTATCTTCCTGCATACCTCCCCTAACAACCCTTGACTGTTTTTTCGGATACTTAGAAGAACGGAACATCGTCCTTGTCTCTATATGCTGTACTCTATCAGAGCCATCGTCCTTTCCTGTTGTATTGCAAGCTTCCAGTAGCGAGTGTAGCTTCCTGAACAGCCTGAACCCTAACACATGGCTGGCCTGTTCAGTAGTTTGCCCATCCGGCCGCCGCCATAGGTCGCTTCAAGTGGGTAAATGGCGCAGTGTGCTTTGAGGATCTGTACCATTCGAGAGAGCTACGGGTGATGCGAGTTCCCACTACGACCATCACCAGTAGCGAGCGCGAGCGGGCAAGGGCGAACAGCTGGAATGCGAAAAAAAAGTTCTTGTCTTGCTTGGAGAGTCGACTGGTTAACTAAACTGCGTTGCTCTTGGCTCTTTTTTATTCACCCGAGTTGCACCCAACGACTCTACACCTTGCGATTCTGTTGTTGGCGTCCCTCGGATGGGGCGCAGCCCGCGCAGGGGTGGTGTGTGGATTCTCTCTCGCTAAGAAATGGACTTGATACACGCGGAAGAAACAAATCTCGCAGCTGTACCTGCACTTCCCCGAACAGGCCGGTGAGCTGCCGTCCGTGCTGCGTGGGTTCACGGATGTCGACCCGAAGCAGGGAGGACATTTTTAATTTGAGAAAAAGTGCGCTGCGTACGTAAGTCACGTTAAGCCATTTTTAAGTATAAATAAGTAAATTACATTTGTTTTCCTATTTTCCTATCACAAACGCGGCAAGGATTTTCCTTTGACTTGTCGTGTCGCGTCGTGCGATCCCTTCTTTCACGCATGGCCGCCGGCTGAATATCGCTGAATGGCCGAAGTAGAAAAGGGGGTCGTTTCCAATTAACTTCTTATTATCTTCTCCACCGACGTGACGTGTCGCCACCACCCGAGTTTCATTCTGCCAAATCAACATTATTGATGTGTTATTGTCGCTTCTGCCTTCCTGTATTCAGGTTGCCACCTGGTCACTCGAACAGAAGGTCAACGTCACCACCGGCGTAGGCTGGGAACTTGGCCGCTGCGTCGGTAATATTGGCCCCATCAACGACTTTCCTGGTCTCTGTCTCGAAGACTCGCCTCTCGGCGTTCGCTTAGCCGATTTTGCCACCGCTTTCCCCGCTGACATTAATGCCGCATCTACGTGGGCCTTGAGGTCGCTTTCTGCTGATCTTCCTCCCAGACTGATGGTTGCCACGACAGATGGAAGCGTTCGCTACTTCGCGCCCGCGGCGTTGCGATGGGTAAAGAACACGTCGGCAAGGGTGTCGATATTGCCTTGGGTCCAATGATGAACATCGGCCGTGTAGCTCAAGGCGGACGCAACTGGGAGGGCTTTGGCGCGGACCCGTTCCTGGTAAGCGTTGCAGCATATGAGACCGTCCTCGGTATGCAGTCCGCAGGCGTGCAGACCTGTGCAAAGCATTATATCAACAAGTACGGAATCACTTGTCGATGTAAACCTAGTAACTAACGGCCGAGATGCGGAACAGCGAACAAGAGAACCAACGTACTGTGGAGAGCTCGAACGTCGATGAAAGGACTCAGCACGAGATCTATGTGGCGCCGTTCTTGCGCAGTGTCATGGCTGGCGTCGCTTCTATCATGTGCTCTTACAATCTCGTCAACGGGACGTATGCCTGCGAGAACAACAGCACGCTCAACGGCATCCTCAAGAATGAGCTCGGTTTCCAGGGATTCGTCATGTCTGACTGGTCCGCACAGCATTCAACGATCAGCGCGATGACCGGGCTGGACATGACCATGCCTGGCGATATCACCTTCGACTCGGGCACCTCTTATTTCGGTGCGAATCTCACTGCGTATGTGCGGAATGGGACAATCCCCGAGGCTCGTGTGGATGACATGGCGACTCGGATCCTTGCTTCGTGGTATCTGCTCGGCCAGGATTCGTCAGAATATCCGAAGACGAACTTCAACGCGTTCTTGCCACTCGACGAAGCGACGAACGAGCATATAGATGTTCAGGCCAATCACGGGAAGCTGGTCCGGGAGATCGACACTGCGAGCATCGTATTACTCAAGAATGTGAAGAACGCACTCCCGCTTCGGAAGCCTCGAAAGCTCACATTGATCGGATCCGATGCGGGCCCTGCACACATTGCCGGTCCTAATGAGTTCAGCGATCAAGGCGGCGTGGATGGTGTTCTGGCTATGGGATGGGGATCCGGGTAAGTTAACGTGGAAATATAGTGGACATTTTCGGCTCACTTTGTGCGCAGGGTCGCATGGTTCACCTACAAAATCTCGGTCCGTCTGACATTGGTTCTGGTCTTTTTGACGGACTACGTTGATCACGCATTGTCGTATAGCCGTATGAGGCCTTCCAGGCAAGGGCTCGCGTTGACCATACCTCATTTTCTTGGTACTTCGACGACTTTAACTTGGATGGTGCTGCCAAAGCTGCAGTGCAACAAGATGTTGCGATTGTGTTCCTGCAATCCGACTCGGGTGAGGGTTATATCACCGTGGACGGCAACGCAGGCGACAGGTATGCGAATCCCGCTCCTCGCTCGCTCTCTGTGGGCTTTCAGAAAACGCCTGACGACTCCATGCCTGTTAAACAGGAACAATCTCACGGCATGGCTTAATGGCGACGCGCTCGTCCGCGCAGTCGCGGCGCAAAACAACAACACGATCGTTGTCGTGCATTCGGTTGGTCCGCTTATCCTCGAGCCCTGGATCGACCACCCGAACGTCACCGCGGTTGTCTGGGCCGGCCTCGGAGGCACAGAAACAGGCAACGCGCTGTTGGATGTGATGTATGGGGTCGTAAACCCGAGCGGGCGTCTGCCATACACGATTGCCAAGTCACCTAGAGACTATCCTGTGCAGCTTGTGGAGGGCGGGAACGGCGAAGAAATCTTGAACATCACTTATTCCGAGGGGTGCGTAGTCCTTTTTTTTCAAGTTGTCCGGCGCGCCGGCGACACGACAAGGGCTATATATGTAATATTTTCGTAGCTTGTTCGTCGACTATCGCCACTTTGACGAGGCGAACATCAAGCCGCGGTTCGAGTTCGGCTTTGGACTGAGCTACACGCAGTTTCAATATTCGGGTCTGGTCATCGCTCCGGTAAATAGCGGGCAGGATCAGGACCAGCTACTGGAGACGAACTGGCTGGCGGCTAAGCCCGGCCCGCAAGGCGTCGGCGCGTCCACGGCGCTTTGGCTGCATCGCCCCGCGTACAGCGTGTCCTTCACGGTGCAGAACACAGGCAGCGTTGCGGGAACCGAGGTGCGTGGGATCATACCCAACACATGCATTGTTTCTGATAAAGGGTACGTACATGACCAGATCGCGCAGCTGTACCTGCACTTTCCAGAGCACGCGGGCGAGCCGCCGTCCGTGCTGCGGGGGTTTACGGACGTCGACCTGCAGCCGGGCGAGTCGGAAACGGTCAGCATCACGCTATCGCGGTATGACCTGTCGACGTGGGATGTGCCGAGTCAGTCCTGGATGCGTGCGGAGGGCGCATACTCTCTTTCGGTAGGCGCGAGCAGTCGCGATTTCAGATTGGAGGGCACGCTCCCGCTTTGAATCGAACAGTCCGTCGGTTGCTTGTATTCTCGGACCATTAGCTTATTGAACTCCTCTGGGCATATCGACTTCTGTTTGAGTAAGGAAGTTCGGTCCTTACTTTGCATAACGAGACTTGCAAACGGAGTCTCAAGTGGGTTTGTTGATACCCAGAAAAATACAACATGGCCACATTTTTTCTGTAATCTACTATAGCCCCCGACGTTCTTAATTCTGAGAAAAGTCGCGCTCAGTGTCCTCAATTCTGCTCTTTCGCATGGTACCAAACAATGGAAGATATGACCTCAGCATAGCATCGATCAATAATAACCGCATAATCTCGAGATATCCGCCCCAACGCGCATTGTGCAGTGGTGTACCGTCCTTGTTGTCTTTTGCATGGACATCTGTGCAGTGCTTCAGGGGCAGCCACATTGCCGCGAGGTGCCCTTTGTATGACGCGGGCCGCAACAGAGAATGTCGGGGGATCTCTAAATACTCGTCGTCGTGCAACTGATGCCGTAATGTTCGGCTTTGGATAGTAGATCCTGGGGAATATGAATTGTCGCAACGAATATTGGAGAGATCACCAACGCACACGTACAGGCAACCCCGTGAACGCTACACTGCTTGCACATTTTGATCATGTTCCGACAACCAGTTCTTGAACCACCATGGAGCAAGCTGAAGTGGAATCTGGCCTTCGTTATTCTGCACATCGACATCTGCGCCACGATCGCGTAGTAGCCGGAAGGCACGGTATTGCCCGTTTGATGCTGCTAGATGTAGCGGAGTTGAGCCCTTGCTATTCTGCACATCGAGATTTGCGCCACGCTCGAGTAGTAGCTGGGCGATCCTGGTCTCCCATTTAGAAGCTGCCATATGAAGCGGAGTCGAGCCTTCATGATTCTGCACATGGATATTTGCGCCACGCTCAAGTAGTAGCTCGGCGATCCTGGTCTCCCCTTTGGAAGCTGCCATATGAAGCGGAGTCGAGCCTTCATGATTCTGCACATGGATATTTGCGCCACGCTCAAGTAGTAGCTCGGCGATCCTGGTCTCCCATTTAGAAGCTGCCATATGAAGCGGAGTCGAGCCTTCATGATTCTGCACATGGATATTTGCGCCACGCTCAAGTAGTAGCTCGGCGATCCTGGTCTCCCCTTCGGAAGCTGCCATATGAAGCGGAGTCGTGCCTTCATTATTCTGCACATGGACATTTGCGCCACGCTCGAGTAGTAGCTCGGTGATCCTGGTCTCCCCTTTGGAAGCTGCCATATGAAGCGGAGTCGAGCCTTCATTATTCTGCACATGGACATTTGCGCCACGCTCGAGTAGTAGCTCGGCGATCATGGTCTCCCCTTTGGAAGCTGCCATATGAAGCGGAGTCCAGCCTTCATTATTCTGCACATTGACTTTTGCACCGTGCTCAAATAATAGTTTGGCAAGCCTGGCGTTCCCCTCGGAAACTGCCAGATGTAGCAGAGTCGAGCCGTTCTCGTCCTGCACATGGAGATTTGCGCCATGCTCGAGTAAAAGTTCGGTGATCTCATCGTTCCATGTAGCAGCTGCTAGGATTTGTGGTAATAGGCCTTCGGTATTTTGCACTTGGACATTTGTCCCACGCTCGGGTTGCAGTTCGGCAACCTCGGTGTGTCCTTTGGAAGCTGCCATATTAAGCGCAGTCGAGCCTTCGTTATTCTGCACACCGACATTTACCCCACGTTTGAGTAGCAGTTTGGCAACCTCGATGTGTCCCTTGGAAGCTGCCATATGAATCGGAGTCGAACCTTCGTTATTCTGCACATCATTATTTGCCCCTCGCTTGAGTAGTAGTTCGGCGACCTCGGTGTCTTCCTTTGAAACCGCCATATGAAGCGGAGTCGAACCTTCGTTATTCTGCACATCGATATTTGCCCCACACTTGAGTAGTAGTTCGGCGACCTCGGTGTGTTCCTTGGAAACTGCCATATGAAGCGGAGTCGAACCTTCGTGATCCTGTGCGTCCATGTCCACACCATGGTCTATCAACAGCCGTGCAATGTCGACGTCATCCCGTCCCAATCGGTGTAGTGCCGTCTCGCCCTTGTCATTTCGTAGATGGATATTTGCGCCGTGCCTGAGTAGTAGTTTGACGGTCTCGGTGCTGTCTTTGTATGTTGCCAGATGCAGCGGAGTCGAACCGCGAGTATCCTGTGCGTCCACGTCCGCACCGTGTTCGAGTAAAAACTGTGCACAGCCGAAGACATCTGGTTCGTCGTCTGCCTTGTACATTGCCCAGTACAACGGTGTCCGGCCCTTGTAGTCCCGAGCGTTGATGTCTGCATGGCGCTCAACAAGCACCCTGACAACCTCGAGGCGTCCGCGGTGCGCTGCCAGATGCAGTGTGGTCAGGCCCTTCATGTTCTTGGCATCCACGTCTGCACAGAGCCCAAGTAGGTGCCGCAAAGTCTCGATATCTCCTTCTATCAGGGACACGTGCAACGGAATCACGCCCCGGAACGCCACGTGTTGGTCTTGCGGTCGCTTCAAAATGAGGTATTGTGCCAAAGAGAGGCGTTCACGTGCCACAGCCAAATGTAATGGCGTCACCCCATTTGCATAGCTGGAACGTGGATGGTTAGGCCTGTTAGGCTTTAACTGATCTGGATTGGCGTCTGAGTGATCCAGATCAGGGCCCGACTTTTTCGAACCGGAACTCGACTCACCCGGGTGCCAGTGATGACCTGAGTCATCCGTGTCCGAGCTTGATTCGCTCGAACTTGGGCTTTCGATCTCATCATCGGCGTCCTCGTCGAAAAAATCATCCCCATACAGTAGTCGGCTCCATATGTCATAATGTGGTTTGTCTGGGTCACAGAGATCGTCGAACCCGTCCCCAATGTGCGATAACACACCCTCGAAGTCAGCATGGTCCATGACGTGTTCAACAGCGTAATCGGCCAGAGGATAGCTCTCGATGGTCTCTTTGTCCATCTTGTTGTCAAAGCGGAGTAAGACACCGAGGCACGCTTGAGCCATAATCGTATGCGCAGAGTCGAGGCGAATATGATAATAATGGGAATCGTCCACCGTCTTATTCGCAAGCCGATCCGAGGTCAGGAACTCTTTGACCGAAAAATGCGAAAACTGAACTCGGCGCGAATCCCGATCCTGTACAACGATGATTAAGCTGGAACAGGCGGAAAGCACTGCTTGCTCTTGATCTTCCCACCGGAATCCCTCCTTCAACTTTGGGATCCCTCCTGCCTCAGGGAAGTCAATCGCAAGGACTTCCGCCAACTCCTCCACGGTAAGTGGGCGCTTTGCCACTGTGAGGCATTGCAAGAGTCGATGAGTATGCACCCGGTTCGCGCTGGGGATTTCCTGCAATATCCGTTCGTATGTCTCGTCCAAACTTTGCGGTAACTCGCGGAGTGTGCGCCGCACACTTGGCAGAAGACAGCGACGCAGCGTTTCGAGTTGACAGAATACCCAGCGAAACCTGTTTAAGATTTTGAAAATGTACTGACGAACAGACAACGGTGGTGCCCTTACATTCCATCTGCCCTTTCAGAGAGGGTCTCAACGACCATTCTTTTGTCTTCCTCCCGCCATCTCTTCATCTTAATGTCCGAGGAGACAGCAGCACTGACATAGTCGACGATGTCCTGCCTTTGACCATCCTGATCGTGGAGGGAGATGCGATTAGATGTCGAAGTCAACGGTTCGAGAACATTTCGAATGTCGATCTCGGGCCGACTTGTTACACAAAGACGTAAAATTGGGAGATGCGACTCGATCAGGTCCTTCACAAGCTCAAGAACCTTTTCGCGCGAGGACGGCACCCCAGAAGTGTCAGGACATTCATCGAGCGCATCGATGATAAGATAAATCGGAGTTTCTTCTTGGACTTTGAGCATGTTTTCGAGGCACCGTATGAGTGCAAGAGGGCTTGGTTGCTGCGAGCCATCTTGGTGAGTAGAGTAGAACTCGAGGAGGATGTCGTAGAAGGATGGAGATTGATTGCTGAGCTGGACGATGAGCGAAGAGAGTAAGGCCCGGATATCTTGTTTCCCGCTGTCCTTGAAATCGAAAAAGAAGTAGGCGAGATAAGCCGACCCAGTGCTGTAGATGCTATTGATGTCCTGGATGATTGCAGAGCTGGTTGACAACGCCGAATAAGTTTTCCTTGTTTAAACGGGTTGAGAGGGTGACGTACCTGAGCACGCTCTTTCCGGAGCCCGCTGTGGACAAGTAAATCAGTTAGCAAGAGCAAAGGCGTGGTCGTTGATACAACGTACGTTTTCCGTGCACCCACAATAAAGAGCCAGATGCCTTCCAACCCGTGAAGGCGCCGCCATTTGTGAACCACGTGGCGGTGCCATTGTGTTGAGCGCCACTTGCGATGTTGTAATTTATGGATGGATCCGGAGGGGAGAGCCATTTTTCAAGGTCCCGCCGCAGTTGTTTCCCTACAGCGCCGTTTGAGCCTCATATTCCAGCAATGGGGGTGGCTATGAAAACACGAACGTTTCTGATCACCTACGTCACTCGCTACTCGTTGCAGTTCTCCTCTCAATCTCTCGCCGCCTAGTGGTAAAATCGTATGAGAGGGGATCGAGGATGAGGTGAAAACAAGGTGCGCACCGTCGATGACAACATTAATTCTGTCCCCAACGCCTCTTACTCTGTCATCGACATCATTCACCCTATCGCCAACGCCTTGAACCTCATTCCCGATGCCAACCACCCTCTCATCCACACCGCGAGTGGCCTTCAGACCCTGTGCAGCCACCGTCAGGCTTTCTTCTTGCATTAGGTTGTCCAGCTTCTGAAGCGCATCCTTGATATCCGATCTTCCTATTAGCCTCTTCATGAATCTCTCTGATCAAAGGTAAATCGAAAGGGGCGATCCAAGCTTTGGGAGTCAGCTCACTTATTTTTCCTTGTTTGATCTCCCTTGTCGCGAGGCTAAGGATGATAAGTACCTCAGTCATCACCGTTACAATCATCTTCATCATTTCTGTGGTCCGCGGGAGTCCGATATACGTCTCCAGTCTCCTGAAGAAGCCTTCGATGCGTTCAAAGAGGACAATCATTGTATCTTGGATTGCGCGGGCGGTCTGAACCGCCTGAGAAATTTGGTGTCAAAGTAGTGCAGAAAGCAATCGAAATCAACACCGACCGATAGAAGGGAGCTGATGCCTCCGAAAATTAGCCCCGCTGGTGGGTAAGCCTAGGAAATAGACATCAGGGCACAGATCCCAGACAGATTTGGTTGGGCGTGCTGCAACCTACCAAGCTAACAGCGCCTCCAATTGTCTCGGAGAAGTCGAGAAGTACATTCACTGTCGGGTCGAGCCAGTCCATGAGCTGATTATTGCGGATCCCAGGTTGGTCGGAATCGGGGATTTGTTCTCGGAGCGCGGCGAGGACACCATCAGGAGAATTGCAGGATTCGAGCCTGCGAAGGAGTGGATCTGAGGCGAGGTCCTTTCCAGTTTTCTTTTTGTAAGCCCTCAAGGCATTCTCGAAAGCGAGATCATAGGTCTCAGGAGGATTCTGGGACATGATGGTAACGGATAGAGGAAATGGGGGGCCCCAGTGGAGGACAGAACGGAGAAAGGGTTCCGGCGCCTCTACCGACTCTCTACTACTATCGTTGGGTAGGTTTTTGAAAACATGTCTCGGAAACATATTTCCCGACGAGTACGTGCCACCGGCTTTCTGTTGGAGGTAGATACATGCATAACCTAGACACCTATGCATAAAAAAGCCAAATATCAGTGGTTGTGTCCTGAGGAGCACCATGCCGGACTGAAAGGTAGGTTTTTGAAACTTTCGCGCCACATTTGAGTCACATTGGTCACGGTGCCTGTCAAGGCAATTGACTCTCCGCTCGGCAGGTGACGCGGACGCGTCCATCATGTGCAATGTGATCGACAATTCAGTTCATGATTTGAAACTCCACTCAGAATCAGTTGTCACGCTTTCTTGAAATCTCTAATCATGCACTTGTACAGCATGCTGTGGTCACTGGCAGGGGCTGGGATTTTGCATGGAGCTTAGCATATATATAAGATTTGACTGTATCAAGTTTGATCCACAATTTTACCTCTCGATGACCATTGAGACATGGTTTTCCCAAGATCATTTGAAATTTCACACAGTTTTTCCACTGTTTTATCAAAACTTGGTGGATTCCCTTCAAATAAATTCCACAAACTGCATTTTATACATCATGACCACCTATTCCGAGAAGCCAAAGGGTACAATTTCACGGGAACGGTAGATATTACAAGTTTTCAAAAACCTACCCATTTTCAAAATGAGCGCCACCAATAGTACCGATACTAGTACAGCGTGGCTGGCACGTGTGCACTCTCAATAAGTCGTTGACAGGAGGAATGGGGGCCGCGCCACCACACGAGTTAGGGCATTCGAGAAAGGACACTGTATGATGACAACGGCCTTCATGTATATGTATACATCAAGGGGCTCAGCCGAGTTCAGTATCGAGAGGAATCACGTCAGTAATAAAACGATATTTTGGCGTGAAGGAGACACGAGTTGCAGGAGGCACGTGATGCGTGGCTGAGGTCGGAGATGGAATCGAGACCGAGGCGCCTGAGTGGCGCCTGCGAGTCGCCTTTCTCAGCGCCTGCGAGTCGCCTTTCTCCAGTCTTTCTCCTCACGTTCAACTTCTTTTCTCTGATTGGATCAACATCAAATTAGTCCATGTGCGAGCTGAGAGAACTCAGGCCTGGTCCTCCGGAAGGCATTCGCGTTCAGAAGACAGTGGTGTGGGTGAAGGAGCAGGTCAGTCTTTTTCTAGTTTTGATATTGACTTATTTTGCAGAGGGCACACTGTACCAACCTCCGCCATCGATCACAAGTGCTAGATGTCATATGAGGCAGAGGTACCCGAGTTTGCGTGTCCGTGTGGAGGGGTGTGGAGGAGAGCCGAGTGCGACTCCAAAGCTTGCTGCGAAAGTGTGAATGAACACTATTTGGTTGACGTGCTCATGTTTGTCCCTTTGCCTTTGCCAACAACCTTGATGGCAGATGAGTCCATCTTGCCAAAGAACCAGCTGCCCATGTTGTCACCCTCTAAGTGGCGTCATCCATTGATGTCGAATCCCTGGTGGTGATCGACGCAAAGTATCACCTGATTCACCTCACCTTGGGGAACGAATCTCTGAAGGTATCACCCAGTGCCCGGTATCCTCGGAGATGGATTTGCCCAGCATGCAGCATAATCGGTGTCTTGGATCCCCGAAGCGTGACTTAACCACATGCTGGTTTTCCTCTGATACTTCTGCGTGAGTCCGCTTGTCCCGGCTTGCATGCGAAAATGTGGGCATGGCCGCTTCTAGGGTGCCTTGTGCACTCACCCCCACCCAGGTTCTCCAAAAAATCGAATATTTTCATGTATTTGGGTGGTCGCCAAAATGTTGCATGGCTGTTTGTTCAAATTTGGATGTTACAGTGGTGTGGAATTATAAGTGGCCTCCATTCTACTCACGCAATCGGCGGCATGCTACTGCGTATGCGAGATTATGCCCCGGCAGGACAGACAGCGATGCAGGGTTGGTCTAGTCAATGGAGTGGCTGCATATCTTCCTCAAGACAGCCAGAGCGCTGAGCGACTTCTCACGAGCAAAGTACATGACATCTCATCGAATAGGAATTCTCCCTCCTGCCCTGACTGGTAAAGCATATGTTTCTTCAGCTTGTCCGTCGATTATCGCCAATTTCATCCAGCGAACATCCCTGCCGCGATAAGTTTAGCTTTGGCCTGAGTTATACCCAGTTCGAATTCTCAGGATTGAGACCATCTCAGGACCAGGACCAGGATCAGGAGCTGGAGCTGGAGGGCGAACTGGTCGACAGCTGAGCCCGGCCCGCAAGCCGTCTAGGGGTGTGCTTGGCCCGGCCTCAGGCCGTGAGCCGAGCCAAGCCGGGCCCAAATAGGCCGGGCCAAGCCGAGCCAAAGTGCCGGCCTCATGGAGGCTTTGGCTCGGCTCGGGTGTCTGAAAAGCCCGAGCCGAGCCGTCAGGCCGCGGCTTTCGTGTTCATATTTCATCAAAGTTAAAACCTTAAAATTTGAACTGTACAGTAGCGTTTAGTGTTTCCGGGTTCTGTACAGATGGGTGTTGGAATCTGCCACCCCGCCGTTTGCGGGTATTCCATGGGTTCATTGTAGTACAACGCCCCACCGGATCCCCTGTGCCCCCTCGCACACAAACGCGGGGGGTGCATACAGCAACGCCCAACGCGCACCCGTGGTCCCCCACTCCCGGCGCCCCCTCGCACACAAACGCGGGGGGTGCGTGCAACAACGCCCCCATCCGACGCTTGCTTGGCGTCACTCCTCTCGTTGACGGGCCTCCTGCCAGACGGCCCCCCTACCACGACGGCCCCTTCCAGATGACGCTGCCATGACCACCACCCCTGCGACGATGACGTGGCCTGGACGGTGATGACTGAGGTGAGTGGGCATGTTGTTGGTGCCCTGGAACTGAAAGGTTTTTTTTTGTGGGCAGGTTGCCTTCGCAGCGCCCGGCGACGTCGCCCACGCCCTCGACTCAGGCCACAGGCGCCCCCCAGAGCGGCCGGGCCCGCTTCGGTTCGCCGCCTTGTACGTCGCCTCGACCGTGCGCGGTTGCGGCGGCGCAGTCGCCCTCGACTCTGGCTACAGGCCCTCTCGACGACATGAGGTCCGCCTTCTATGGAGGCTCCTCTTCTGTCAAGGGTGACTCGCTGCGACGACCGCCCTCCCACGACGACGTAGCCTGGGACGGTGATGATTAATGTGAGTGGGCACCCATTCTTTTGGTGCCCCGGAACTGACAGGATTTTTTTTTTTGGACAGGTTGTCTTCTCAGAGCCTGGCGACATCGCCCGCATCCTTGCCCCAAGCCCCGGGCATTCCTGGCGACGCGACGGCCTCCTCCCAAGGAGGTCTCCCCTCAAGACTGGTGTTGGCCCCCAGAGTGGGGCCCCTCATCAAGACTTCGGGCTTCGGGGCTCGCGCCCGCTCGGTCGGTCGCTTTTGTGCAGGCCAGTTGGCCTTGCACATGGTCCCGACCATGCGTGGCTGCAGTGCCTCGACCGCCTCGCCCTCGGACTCGAAATCGCGCCCCAAACCGCCGGGGCTCTAAAGACGGGAAGGGTCGCGAGCACGGTAAGGTGCTCGACTCCGGATTCCGCACCCCGGCGCCCCTCTCGCTCGCAAACGCGTGGGGGGTGCATGCGACAACCTGGCCGCGACCCCCGCCCCAATACCCCCTTGCACGCAAACGCGGGGGGGCGGGTGCAATAGCGCCCGCCCGCGACCACCCACGCCCCCCTCGCATAAAAACGCGGGGGGCGTGTGCGACAACGCTCCCCCCTCACCCCCGGCGCCCCCTCGCACACAAACGCGGGGGGCGGGTGCGACAACACCCCCCTTCACCCCCGGCACCCCCTCGCACACAAACGCGGGGGGTGCGTACAGCGATGCCCACCCGTGGGCCCCCACTCCCGGCGCCCCCTCGCACGTAAACGCGGGGGTCGCGTGCAACAAAATAGATAACATCTTATACAAAACAATGTTTGATTGTAGTTTACCATCTGTAATAAATTTTCTTCTGTTATCATGTTGTGCTTTGCACAGTTCCCCCTACAACAGATGAAAGCCGCGGCCCAGGCCGGGCCAGGCCAAGGCCGAGCCGTTACTGTGGGCTTTGGCTCGGCCTGTGAATTGAGCAAGCCCGAGCCGCCTCAGGCCGGGCCAAAGCCGGGGCTTTCAGGCCGAGCCGGGCCGGAACACCCCTAAAGCCGTCGGCATCCACTGCGCTTGGCTGCACCACCCTTCGCCAGCGCTTGCGCCAGCGTGTTCTTCACTGTGATAACTGAAACACTGGCGATGTCGCAGGAATGGAGGTGTGTGGATCCTTTCTCGCTAAGAAATGGACTTGATACATGCGGAAAAAACAAACATATCTCGCAGCTGTACCTGCACGTCCCCGAACAGGCCGGTGAGCCGCCGTCCGTGCTGCATGGGTTCACGGATGTGGACCCGAAGCAGGGAGGACATTTTTAAAGAGCGCTGCGTACGTACGTAAGTCACGTTAAGCCATAATTATAAATAAATAAATTACGTTTTTTAAAAAACGTTTCCTGATACAAACGCGGCAAGGATTTCCGAGTCCTTTGAGGTTTTTCGACTTGTCGTGTCGCGTCGTGCGATCCCTTCTTTCATGCATGGCCGCCGGCTGAATATCGCTGAATGGCCGAAGTAGAAAAGGGGGTCACTTCCAATTGCCTTCTTACTTATTATCTTCTCCACCGACGTGACGTGTCGCCACCACCCGAGTTTCATCCCACCCAATCAACATTATTGGTGTGCTATTATCGCTTCTGCCTTCCTGTATTCAGCTGCCACCTGGTCACTCGAGCAGAAGGTCAACATCACCATCGGCGTAGGCTAGGCACTTGGCCGCTGCGGCGGTAATATCGCCCCATCAACGACTTTCCTGGTCTCTGCAAGGGTCTCCTTCTCGAAGACCCGCCTCTCGGCGTTCGTTTTGCCGATTTTGCCATCGCTTTCCCCGCTGGCATCAATGCTGCATCTATACGGGTCTTGACATCACTTTCTGCTGATTGTCCTCCCAGACTGGTGGGTGACAGATGGAAGCGTTCGCTACTTCGCGCTCGCGGTGTTGCAATGGGCAAGGAACGTGTCGGCAAGGGTGTCGATATTGCCTTGGGTCCAATGATGAGCATCGGCTGTGTAGCTCAAGGCGGACGCAACTGGGAGGGCTTTGGCGCGGACCCCTTCCTGGTAAGCGTCGCAGCGTATGAGACCGACCATCCTCGGTATGTAGTCTGTATGCGTGCAGACCTGTGTAATGGATTATATCAACAAGGAAGGAATGGCTTGTCGATGCGAGCCTATAACTAACGGCCGGGATGCGGAACACCGAGAAAGAGAACCAGCGTACTGAGGAGAGCTCGAACGTCGATGACAGGACTCAGCACGAGATCTATGTGGCACCGTTCTTGTGCAGTGTCATGGCTGGCGTCGCTTCTATCATCTGCTCTTACAATCTCGTCAACGGGACGTATGCCTGCGAGAACAACAACACGCTCAACGGCATCCTCAAGAAGAATGAGCTCGGTTTCCAGGGATTCGTCATGTCTGACTGGTCCGCACAGCATTCAACGATCAGCGCGATGACCGGGCTGGACATGACCATGCCTGGCGATATCACCTTCGACTCGGGCACCTCTTATTTCGGTGCGAATCTCACTGCGTATGTACGGAATGGGACAATCCCCGAGGCTCGTGTGGATGACATGGCAACCCGGATCCTTGCTTCGTGGTATCTACTGGGCCAGGATTCGTCAGAATATCCAAAGACGAATTTCAACGCGTTCTTACCAGTCGACGAAGCAACGAGCATATAGATGTTCAAGGCAATCACGGAAAGCTGGTCCGGGAGATCGACACCGCGAGCATCGTACTACTCAAGAATGTGAACAACTCACTCCCGCTTCGGAAGCCTCGGAAGCTCACATTGATCGGATCCGATGCGGGCCCTGCACATATTGCCGGTCCTAATGAGTTCAGCGATCAAGGCGGCGTGGATGGTGTTCTGGCTATGGGATGGGGATCTGGGTAAGTTAACGTGGAAATATAGTGGACATTTTCGGCTCACTTTGTGCGCAGGGTCGCATGGTTCACCTACAAAATCTCGGTCCGTCTGACATTGGTTCTGGTCTTTTTGACGGACTACGTTGATCACGCATTGTCGTATAGCCGTACGAGGCATTCCAGGCAAGGGCTCGCGTTGACCATACCTCATTTTCTTGGTACTTCGATGACTTTAACTTGGATGGTGCTGCCAAAGCTGCGGTGGAACAGGATGTTGCGATTGTGTTCCTGCAATCCGACACGGGTGAGGGTTATATCACCGTGGACGGCAACGCAGGCGACAGGTATGTAAATCCCACTCCTCGCTCGAAGGAACAGAAACAGGCAACGTGCTGTTGGATGTGATGTATGGGGTCGTAAACCCGAGCGGGCGTCTGCCATACACGATTGCCAACTTTCTGAGAGACTATTCTGCGCAGCTTGTGGAGGGCGGGAACGGCGAAGAAATTTTGAACATCACTTATTCCGAGGGGTGCGCTGTCCTTTTTTTTTTCAGGTTGTCCGGCGCGCCGGCGACACGACAAGGGCTATATATGTAACATTTCGCAGGTTGTTCGTCGATTATCGTCACTTTGACGAGGCGAACATCAAGCCGCGGTTCGAGTTCGGCTTTGGACTGAGCTACACGCAGTTTCAATATTCGGGTCTGGTCATCGCTCCGGTCAACAGCGGGCAGGCTCAGGACCAGGACCAGCTACTGGAGACGAACTGGCTGGCGGCTAAGCCCGGCCCGCAAGCCGTCGGCGCGTCCACGGCGCTTTGGCTGCATCGCCCCGCGTACAGTGTGTCCTTCACGGTGCAGAACACAGGCAGCGTTGCGGGAACCGAGGTGCGTGGGATTATACCTAACACATGCGTTGTTTCTGATATAAAGGGTACGTACATGACCAGATCGCGCAGCTGTACCTGCACTTTCCGGAGCACGCGGGCGAGCTGCCGTCCGTGCTGCGGGGGTTTACGGACGTCGACCTGCAGCCGGGCGAGTCGAAAACGGTCGGCATCACGCTATCGCGGTACGACTTGTCGACGTGGGATGTGCCGAGTCAGTCGTGGATGCGTGCGGAGGGCGCATACTCTCTTTCGATGGGCGCGAGCAGTCGCGATTTCAGATTGGAGGGCACGCTCCCGCTTTGAATCGAACAGTCTGTCGGTTGCTTGTATTGTTGGACCATTTGATTGCTTGTATTGTTGGACCATTTGAACCCTTCCGGGCACATCGACTTCTGTTTGAGTAAGGAAGTTCGGTCCTTACTTTGCATAGTGACGAGACTTGCGAACGGAGTCTCAAGTGGGTTTGTTGATACCCAGAAAAATACAACATGGCCACATCTTTCCTGTAATCTAGTACAGTATAGCCCCCGACAATCTCAATTCTGAGAAAAATCGCGCTCAGCGTCTTCAATTCTGCTCTTTCGCATGGTACCAAACATAACGATCCTATGGAAGATATGACCTCTGGATACTCACGATCGACAATAATAACTGTATAATCTCGCCCTAACACGCATCGTGCAGTGGTGTACCGTCCTGGTTGTCCTTTGCATGGACATCTGCGCCGTGCTTCAGGGGCAGCCACACCGCCGCGAGGTGCCCTTTGTATGACGCGGGCCGCAACAGAGAATGTCGGGGGATCTCTAAATACTCGTCGTCGTGCAACTGATGCCGTAATGTTCGGCTTTGGATGGTAGATCCTGGGAAATATGAATTGTCGCAACGAACATTGGAGAGATCACCAACGCACACGTACAGACAACCCCGTGAACGCTACACTGCTTGCACATTTTAATCATCTTCCGACAACCAGATCTTGAACAACCGTGGAGCAAGCTGAAGTGGAATCCGGCCTTCGTTATTCTGCACATCGACATCTGCGCCACGATCGCGTAGTAGCCGGAAGGTATAGTATTGCTCGTTTGATGCTGCTAGATGTAGCGGAGTTGAGCCCTTGCTATTCTGCACATCGAGATTTGCGCCACGCTCGAGTAGTAGCTGGGCGATCCTGGTCTCCCATTTAGAAGCTGCCCTTTGAAGCGGAGTCGAGCCTTCATGATTCTGCACATGGATATTTGCGCCACGCTCAAGTAGTAGCTCGGCGATCCTGGTCTCCCCTTTGGAAGCTGCCATATGAAGCGGAGTCCAGCCTTCATTATTCTGCACATCAACATTTGCGCCACGTTCGAGTAGCTCGACGATCCTGATCTCCCCTTGGAAAGCTGCCATATGAAGCGGAGTCGAGCCTTCATGATTCTGCACATGGATATTTGCGCCACGCTCAAGTAGTAGCTCGGCGATCCTGGTCTCCCCTTTGGAAGCTGCCATATGAAGCGGAGTCCAGCCTTCATTATTCTGCACATCGGCATTTGCGCCACGCTCGAGTAGTAGCTCGGCGGTCCTGGTCTCCCATTTGGAAGCTGCCATATGAAGCGGAGTCGAGCCTTCATTATTCTGCACACTGATATTTGCGCCACTCGAGTAGTAGCTCGGCGATCCTGGTCTCCCCTTCAGAAGCTGCCATATGAAGCGGAGTTGAGCCTTCATTATTCTGCCCATCGACATGTGCGCCACGCTCGAGTAGTAGCTCGGCGATCCTGGTCTCCCCTTTGGAAGCTGCATATGAAGCGGAGTCCAGCCTTCATTATTCTGCACATCGACTTTTGTGCCGTGCTCAAATAACAGTCTGGCAAGCCTTGCGTTCCCCTCGGAAATTGCCAGATGTAGCAGAGTCGAGCCGTCCTCGTCCGGCACATGGAGATTTGCGCCATGCTCGAGTAAAAGTTCGGTGATCTCATCGTTCCATGTAGAAGCTGCTAGGATTTGTGGTAATAGGCCTTCGGTATTTTGCACTTGGACATTTGTCCCACGCTCGGGTTGCAGTTCGGCAACCTCGGTGTGTCCTTTGGAAGCTGCCATATTAAGCGGAGTCGAGCCTTCGTTATTCTGCACACCGACATTTACCCCACGTTTGAGTAGCAGTTTGGCAACCTCGGTGTGTCCTTGAAAGCTGCCATATGAATCGGAGTCGAACCTTCGTTATTCTGCACATCGATATTTGCCCCTCGCTTGAGGAGCAGTTCGGCGACATCGGTGTCTTCCTTGGAAACCGCCATATGAAGCGGAGTCGAACCTTCGTTATTCTGCACATCGATATTTGCCCCACACTT
>WTXF01000302.1:0-26932 GCA_022496215.1 Russula brevipes | reverse complement strand
GCGTGATGACTTCACCCCCATCTTTGCCATTGCCAGGAGCCAGTCTTTTGACTAACTGACCTGCGACCACATAGAATATGCCTCTAAGGGTGGAGGAGGGTGGGGGACCATGTTGGTCGTGGCGCGAAAGCCTAGTACTACTAGCACTGGAACCAGAAAAAAGCACAGAGTGGTCTGAATGTCCTCGGAACTGATCAAGAGTGCTACATATTATAGATCCGCATCAATCCGCCAGCCATCGAGTCACTTGAAACGTCGAACGTCGACGCAGAGATCCCCATAGTCAGCGTTTCACAGATAGAGTTTGACTCGGTTTCCCCATCGCGACAAAAGGTCGCCTCTTTGCACGTATCAGCCGGGTACCAAGGGTTTTATCCTCGTTCGTCCTTGCTCCTGCCGCTGGAGCTGTCAGGGACCAGGGCTGCTATTAAATAGCGCCACACAGCGGCGTGCTTAATTTTCCTCAGGTGAAGAGGAACAGTAATTGGGCCTAACGTCAACCAGATTGAATGAATGAAACTCGAAGGGGCATCTGCTGCTGTACTGTACCGATCAACCTTAGATTGACGAGAACGAGGGGGCCCCGGGCGCGTGACAAATAGCAATAACGTTACATAGTCTATACAGTCAATAGATACATTCGCCCGGAAGGCGGTGGGGGGTGTGGGGAGGAGAGGAAGAGAGTGGGGTTTATGATCCGGCCTTTTCACGCATCGTCTATGTGCGCTTCGGCGCTCTCCCCAACTTTCCCACTGCCAGTGGACGAAGCTGCAGTCTGATGCTACCCCGAGGAAATTTGAAAAACAAAAACAAAAAACAAGACAGAACAACATGTCATCCGTCAGTCAGGAAGGGGGGAATATATATAAAGGAAGATCGCGCACCTGGCGGAGTTTGGCGAGGTGGATCTTGAGTGTCTCTGCGTAGTTTTCAAAGCCGAGCGCGACCATCGCGTAGAGGATGTCCTCGCCGCCGATCGTCTTGCGCTTCTCGAGCTGGCATTTCTCCGCCGCTTCCGACGTGATGAAGCTGATGAACTCCGACACGCACTCCTGCACGCACTCCTTTGCGTCCTTCGCGATTTTTGCTGTTGGCGGAACGGCGTTCTTCATGATACGCGACACATTTGCAATCTACGCTCGTCCGAAGGGACGGAAAGAGATGGTGGGAAGGGTAGATGGTGAGGCACGGGCGCGTTTGCGCGTCTCTCGAGGAAGGGGTGCTTGCGGACTTACGGGCAGATAGCGATCCTGCTCGCGATACTCGCCAACTTCCTGTTCTGTTATGGGCAGCGGCTCCGCGGCGTCGGGCGGTTGCTGCGCATGTTCTGGCGCATTTTCAGAGCTATCTGATTGAGGTGCGATGGTGGGAGGGAAGGTGTCGGCCATTGGTAGGGCAGGAGCGCGTCGGGAAGCGCCGGTCGTTGACGACGAAGAGCGGGACGACCACCGTGGGAATCGCAGCGGCGCAGCGGTGCAATCCCGGATTCTGCAGCCCATCACACTCCCATCACACATGTGCATCACAGCCCATCAATCTACGCTACATATCGTCGTACGTTACGTTTCCTCTTCAGTAGCCCGAGGCCAGTAGGCAACTCCATAGTCGAACCGGATCTCCTCATCGGCTTTGATATTTCGCACTGTGTAGGTCAGTTTAGATTACTAACCATGTCACGAGTGTTCCAACGTACAAGCATAGAATCCAATGCGAGCCTCCCCAAACACGAATTTCGCTGCACCAGCAATGGGTGGTTAGCCCCAAAAGCATTCTAAATCAGCGCACCAATGCCCGTAGCATTTGCATCTTTCTGCTCGCCGTGGTTGATGTAGCGCGTCTCATTTCCGACGCGCGCACTATCGATGGCGTTTTCTTTGTCGAGTGTAAAGTTGTAATTCAAGTCGACGTGCTCCCGCAACTTCCTGTGGGTTGCGCAGTTCAGCCAAGTAAACGGGCACAAATACGATGACCTTTACATTCTTTTATCATCGGATATTGGGATCAGTTCACCGATGTACTCTAGACGTAACGTGAACAAAGATGGAGTGCGCATGAAAAAAAAACCGTACCTCCTATAAACTGATCGCTGTGGATCGGTTTCACAGCAAAGGCGCCCAGGCCAAATTTACCGCGTTTAATCTCAAGTTCCTGCAACGATAGATCGGCCAACGATGCTGGTGTAGCTGTGAATCTACGCACGGCAGCGACCCCGCGTTGTATGTCTGAATTCTGGCAAACGAGCTTCCCATAGGGCTTTATTGCTCTCCGCTGTTCTGACACCGGCTTGCCGCGTTTAGCTATCTCTCACACCAATCAGATGCCCGATCTGCCCAATAATCGTAATGGAACGCACGTGTTGATTTAGTCTCGCAGAGACACACCATGGGATCGCATTCCCAACCCGCCTTGAAGCATGGACAGCGCGAGTCCCTTTCGCAGGTCTTCTTCTTATTGCCTTTGCCGGTGCATCGACAGCCTGGCCGGCGACGCCTACCTAGACGTGGGACTGGAAGACTGAACCAAATCTTGTGGAGATATGCGACATACAAGGGGGGCCGCAATAGCAATTGGCTGTGCAGTGGACAGATTTTTCCGCGCAGATACACTTCCGATTGTTTATGTCGCAAGGACCGATATGGGAACATGGGCGGAGCCTGCAAGATTCAGAGGATCAGGCCATGAATCATGCAGGTAGCGTGCTTGTGTTTTACGGGACAGATTTTTCCATACTAACTGGGGTTTCTGCAGGCGTGGACGCGTTCTTATTAAACGAAAGGCAACTGTGATTTCACGCACTACTAGCCATAGCCTCTTTCTCCTGGACTGTAAGGGCTTGGGACGACTCGGGGTAGATCCTATCATCAGAGATGAGACGACGGCGGTGAACGAACACCTGTTGCGCATTCAGTAGGTATCGAATAACTCATCGAAAGCCCAACGAACCTCTCGACATGGCCGCCTCACGAGTTTCGCTAAGCCACAAGGAATCGTGTCGGGTATGATCTCTAGAATGCAGCGAAGCTCGTCGACCTCTGCATCCTCCCACACTACATCATCCTGCTGCGGGCCACGTTAGTAAGTCGGGAGCAGAGATGACACATGGGCGCTACTTGAGATGCGCTGTCGATTTCCCGAAAGCACATGCCCCCACAAGACGACCCTTCGGGATAATGGCCACTCGCAACTCGGGGCACAGCCGGCGGGAGGACCCGAGGAGATCCATCTGAATTTAATTCTTCAACTGAATCGTTCGTGAGCTTGCGTGATCTATCGATCTGCTCAATGTGAGCTCGATGAATCCCTACCATGACGCGGACAAAGAGCTTGGATGCAGCCAGGGTTTGCGCAAAAGTAAGGAGCTATTGATTGTATCCGACGGCGTAAATCATCGATGCCTGGCTCGTTAGCGCGGGGGTTGAACCATCCGCCCTCGGGGGTATCAGCGTCGGTTGCGAGATCGGCTATCGACCCAGTCCAAAACAAGCGATCCCTAGCCATGGTTTTGCTTTAACAAGGCAAGGGTCTCAACACTAGCACGACAAGCGCACCGCTGTGTCATCCCGTAGATGAAACCAGACTGGTTGTTCTCACGCAACTTTGGCAGGACGTTTGTGGCATCAATATCTTCCAACGACAGTCCGTGTCCAACGCATAATCGGCGCAGAACTTCAAATTGAATCTCCTCCACTACAATCGCAGCGGGAATCAAGGAGTGCCACAACAGCGAGGTCAACAAGCTGGACGGCCTACCATCGGGATCCACGAGCTCCTCCCAGGCAAAGGACGGAAATTGCCTAAGATACCCCCTCGCAAAGTTCGCATTAAAGGCAGGATTGTCCGCATAAGGGACAAATGGCGCCTTTCCGAACTCATCAAAGGCTGCACTTGTCACACGGATACCAATTGTCTGCGGGGAAGGGGCGCATGATTCGTAGCGCGGGTGCGGTAGGAAATCTGGCGGGAGCTTCAAATCGACGGCATTACACGTGAGCACGGTCCCACCGCTCGCCTCGAGTGGGGCGTCATCCTCCGCGTCGCAGAGATAGACGATCTCTACGTCTCCAGGCTCGCCGGTGCGAAAGGTCGGCGCCATCTCTGTGGCGGCTTCTGCGGCCTCTGGAGACGGCAAGGGCTTTTGAAGGAGACGAAGCTGCTGCCTGCAGTCCTCCACCTTCCACTTGTTGAACTCATCCCAGACTTCCTTGTATATGCGGAACGCGAGAGCCGTGTTCTCGCCTGAAGGGGACACCAGAGTCGGGGTCGCCGGTGGGCCTGTATCGTCCGCAGTATCCAGGGACATCCGGCCACAACGTAAATTGCAGTATCGTAGTGTGGCGTAAGCGACCTCCTTTGACGACCGCAAGGGCGACCGAACATCCAATGATCTAAGAAAAATCTAAAACGGAGATTGAAGAGGCCTGCATACTTACGGGTGTAAATTGTCTTTTCGCTTAGATGTAGCTTCAAGAAAGTCGGGGGACGCTGAGACTGTGCAAAAAGTCCCTAATGTGAATCGTCGGTCCGCCTTTCGTCGACGATCGGGCAACTGCCGACGAAGATCGTAAGCTGAACCTGCGAATAAGAAGCACCGGCAGGCCGAAAAACTACTCGAAGGGGGCCAAAAATGAGCGCTGGGCGCTGCCTTCAAAGCTTCAATGATGGACTCGCCGTTGAGCGGGACTCGGAGTGCTGCGGTCTGCGCGATCCGAACACTGTCCGAACCAGCCAAGTGGTATTACATAACCCGACCGCACCTTCCTTTTCTGCTTTCGTTTCGCCTGGCGTGCTTCGCTTCCACCGCGTCTCGACTCGCAACCGCAGACGTTCACCGACACCCGCGCCGACACACCCGGCATCGTTACCCGCGAGAGAGGATAGATATTTTCTCTTCGTGAGTCTTCTAACCTCGGCCATTCTTACTCTTCCTTACCCATCTTTACGGGACTAGCCATCATCATGCAGCGCAGCAATTCCATGCTCTTCGCAAACTTCAACCAGGATTTTACGTGTGTAACTGCTCGCTTCTTGGAAATGTGCTCGCCTGATACCTTTTCCTAGATGTATCTCCGTTGGCACGCGTAAAGGTTATAGCATCACCAATTGTGACCCCTTCGGCCGAGTCTACACTATGAGTGCGTTGGTTCATGTCTCATTCATTTCCCTTGGGTACTGACACCGCTGAAATAGACGATGGTGCCCGCGGGATAGTAGAGATGCTCTTCTGTACTTCACTTATCGCTCTCGTTGGCGCAGCGGATCAACCATCGTCAAGTCCACGGAAACTGCAGATTGTGAACACGAAGGTACGCACATGCGCCTGTAATCAAGTTCGACTATTTCCCAATCCATTTTACCTGATTCCAGCGACAATCCATGATTTGCGAGCTCCTCTTCCCTTCGTCGATCCTCGCCGTCAAAATGAACCGAAAGACACTTGTCATCGTTCTGGAGGTTGAGATCTACATTTACGATATCTCCAACATGCGTCTTCAACACGTTATCGAGACAACGCCTAACCCCGAAGCAATCGTCGCCCTTTCCCCTTCCGCTGACAACTCATACCTCGCGTATCCTTCGCCAGTCCCAGCACCAGCACCAATTGCCGTCGCACAGCAGACGCCACCTGCCCAGTCCTCCTCCTCCGTTGCTGCAGCATCTGGCGACGTCCTGCTTTTCTCGACCAAATCCCTCACCGTCTCGCAGATCATCCGCGCACATAAGGCGCCTATATCTGCCCTGGCACTGAACAGCAGTGGTACTCTTCTCGCGACTGCCTCCGAGAAGGGCACCGTCATCCGAGTATGGGGCGTACCCGGCGCAGAGAAACTGTATCAGTTCCGCCGTGGCACGCGCGAAGCGCGCATATACTCGCTCAACTTCAACGTGGTGGGCACCTTGCTGGCGGTGAGCAGTGCACATGATACGGTGCATATATTCAAGCTCGGTGGCGGACGCAGTAGCAACAATGGTAACGGTAGCAGGGATGACCATGCAACGAGTCCGTCGGGTAGCGTGGACAGCCGCGAGGGCGCTGGGGCACTAGAGGGAGGTTATGATGCGTTCGTGGATGACAAGAAGAAGAAGAGCGGGGGCATGTCATCGAGCCTGCGTCGGCGGTCGCTGCACCTCACGAAGAATATCACCTCGTCTGTCGGCGGGTACCTTCCGAATACGCTCACGGAGATGTGGGAACCATCGCGAGATTTTGCGTTCCTCAAACTGCCAACAAGTGGCGCGCGGTGTATTGTCGCTCTCAGCGGGTGAGTCACCTGACCTTGTAGTGCTGCTCGATGTAGTGGGCCGCTCAATCGGTGTTGCAATTACTAGGACAATGCCCCAGATCATGGTCGTTTCTTCGGAAGGCTACTTTTACTCGTACAGCATCGACCTCGAGAACGGTGGGGAGTGTTCCTTGATGAAGCAGTACTCGTGCGTCCTGCGTCCTTTCCCTTGTCATTCACCTCCCTTTGGTTTTGACCTGACGTCACTCCCAGATTACTCGACTCTGCAGACGAGGCCTCGAATGATTAGGTGGACCCGGACCCGATTTTGTTCGTTCATCTTGTATGATATGACGTATTTCCGATGACACGATGTCCCTACTGTAGTTGATATTTTCGCGAGATCGCGGGAATTCCCAGTACTAGTGCTGCGAGCTGCCACTTGGCACTGACAGTAATAATCTCATGACCGCCACTAGTACTCATACTTGCCTCGAAGATCCCCCCTGTTATGGTTTTTTTAGCCCCTTCACGCGGGGTTGTCCATGCGATGCAGCCGCGATCAGCCAACTGGCAGCAGGACAGTCCTCAGAATCACCTTAACGAGATCCTCTCAAACCATTCAATTTTCGGATGATCGTATACTACTTTGACAATGGGCCCCAGACTAGCAACATACAGGACATCGTGACTGCACTCAGATAGACAACCCGCTGGGATTGCCCTCGCGGGTCCGGATGCCAGTTTCGACGCAATTCTTTCTCAAGGCCGACGGATTGTCTATTTTTCGTTTTGAGCAGCCACGAACTTTGTTTCGAAAGCACACTGGAGCTGAAACTGCCACATTTCCTTCATTTCTCCTCCAGGGACAGGACAAGGTCGTTGCTTACCTGCGTGATCGTGGGAAGAACTGTGCCTGCAGCCACGTGGGCGGGATCGAAACTTGTCGCTGGTCGCATGAACACCCTTCGTAAGCCCCATACGCAAGAATATTCTGCACCCCCCCAGCCATTGGCAGTGTCATTTTACGTTACAAGTTCTGTATGTGAAGATGTGGATCATTCATCGCAAAAAACCTGAAAGCCACTGATCGAATATGAGCCCCTTCAAGCGACCGCATGCGTTTCCTCCTGCGTGATCGGTATTTTTTTCTCTTAAACCACTTCCTCTGAGACAGATAGAGAAGCGGAAGATGTTGTGCGTTTCCGTAACCCTTCTTCCTTGACAATAATGGTGCCATGTGTCATGGTATGGAATCACGCGGTGGCGCACCTTTGTGCGGCCCACATCATACTGTCCCCCGTTCGTGGGTTTTGCGCCATTCCGTAGGTTGCATCATGCCTACCGCGACAGCGAGCGTCTCAAGGCTTTGCTGTACATCTAATAACACGACGGGGTAAAGTGACTGAAATCGCAGATCGAAAATGCTGTTTCGTCCACGAGTACTCGTCATTGTAGAGGGTATCCTGCTTAACTGGCATCGATGCTTGGATAAGTGGGTTATCTATACTTGCAAGAAACGACCTGGCAGATTGGGTCATCGCAATGCAATACACTGATTCCTAGTCGGTGCCGCCCTATGTATTGTTCACGACTATCCTTTTATATTTCAATGATGAAGATGCTTCTAAATCAATTGAGGACATCGCCACAGATATATTTCCTTTACGTAGGACCAGAGTCGTGGCGCATCCCGGGCGGAAAGGGTGTTGGTTATCGAGAGGTTGGGAAGCCCAAATGAGTCAAAGGACTCGAAAGGAGAGCAAGCGCTGGTGCGATCTTCCGCCCTGCACTGCACCTGTAACAACCTGTATGATGGGAAGAACGTGTCGGCACTCGGCAGATCAGAGAGATATCGATCACTTGGACGCGGGCCTGGCTGCCACGCTCCTAGTTGGGGTTATTAGGATCTGTCAATTATGCATCATGATTGCATGATTAATCATGTAATCATGAGGAGTGTGGGAGGGGACATGCGATCATGTAGCCGGAACGTGGCCATTGCTATCATCAAGTCAATCGTGCATGGATGGCATGTCAACATGTCAATGACCATTGATATCGTATATATCGATGCGTGGATTTACGATTCAATTGTCTTCAGATTGGGCACGTTGTCGAGAATAGTGGAATGCACGAGCGTGGGGCGTGTAGATGGGTCGTTCATGTGGCACAATCTCCGACCCCTGAAGGCACTGTTACAATTTGATTGATCTGATTGTGAGGCCGCGTAAGGAGTCTAGGTTCACATTTGTTTCTTGCTAGAATATTTGCACGCTCGTGCAATGGCCGTTAGCCATGCCAGGGGTAGAACGTAGGTTAGCATCGGGATTCTACGTAATCTTGTACATACATCACGAGTGTCCTATTACCATCTCTGCCAGCGGCTGCATAATAAAGTCACCGATACTACACCCACGACTTAGGAGATCCTGTGATATTCGTGGTAAGATTGTCCACCCAAGCAAAAAGGGAGAGAGAAGAAGTTGAGTTTAGGGACTCGAATCGAAGTGCTTTTACCTAACTGGTCTGAGTATGCTGGAGATGTCCTCAGATGTGAGAAATATCTACGGAATCAAAGGAAACGCTGCGCATGACGCCAGTATAGTACAGCGCACATCCTTGAGACGGCGCGCTCGACTCAAAGCCGATACTCGTCTTTCAGATGATAGGACATAAGTAATAAGCGTACCAGTCAAGAGGCCGGGCAACACTCGAACTGAAGTCCGTAAAATCAGAAAATAGATCAATCGCCAAGGCCTTTATCTCGCCGATTCGGTCGAACTCAAAGGGCCAAAATCAAACAACGGGCAGGCCGTGGTGCTCATCCTGATGCAAAGTCATCTTTTGGACGGCCGAGGATACATGCGACGCGATGTGAGGGGACCCTAAACAAAGAGGCACATGAGCATGCTCAGCGCGACGAGGAAAACAAATGCACGTACATCGGGCGTTATCTGTGACCAAGCCGGGACAATGGAATCGTAATCTGGCAATCTTTCGGTCGTTTGCGTCTGCGGTGCACTAGAAGCCAGAGACGAGGGGCGTGGCAGTGGCTCCTGCAAGGAGGTGGAGGTGAGATTGAATGGCGATACCATGGACGCCTGTATCTCGCTGACGGCTCCACTGAATAGCGTCTGGGATTCGCCGTCGCCTGGGGTCCCGCCGGACTGCGCAGGCGACGCACCATTGACTGAGGATCCGCTCCCGAACTGCAGGTGCACATGGACTTGCCGCCGACAGAAGAAGATGGCGGTACCAGCAATGGCTATGGCAACCAAACCAGCAACGACACTCCCCGCGATGACAGCCACTGGCACGTTCGCTTTTTTTTTCTTCGATGAACCCGTGTCTGGGGTCGAAGAGGGCGAGTGTAGAGAAGCGCTGCTTGTCGGACCACCGAAAGAGCCAATCGACGCGCCAGGAAGGATCTCGGGGGAGTCTGGAGACGTAGATGTGAAACCACAGAGGAGGAAGAGCTAAGATAGAGCAATCCTACAACCGACAGCACGCGATTTAGTTTCGTTCCAACTGTTCTCGAGCTGGCATGTGCTGTTAGGTCGTGCCGGAGAAGAAAACTTAGTAACGAACTGTAATGTTGAGGAGGGCCCACTGAGGTACACTAGTTCCGATAGGGACAGCATTGGGGAACCTGTTCTCATCAGTGTCAATGTCATAAATACTATGCCGCAACAGTAATCTCACGATGAAACAGGAAATTTAGTGGTGCAGTTGTACGAGTATTCAGACCAGCTGAGGGCAGACCCATAAGAGATGATCGAGAAGGATAGGTGTTGAATGCGTACGATATCCATTCCTGACTCTGAGTCTGACATGCGCCGCACGCACTGATGAGTGAATACATAACAGTACTACACTTGCATAAATTGCCGTTGTCGAGACCGTCCGGGCCCTTGTAGTTTCGTCCCGGGTCTAGTCGAGGGATGGTATACGCTGTCTGGAGATGAGACAGTGAGACTGGGACATGCATGATAGACACTCACAATTCTGCTGATTGCATGTTCCTCCCAAGAACGCCGCGACTTTGCACGGATTTTGGTTTAGAGAGTTGTATGTCTGGACATGCGACCAGCTATCGAAAGCACGTAGAAGAAATCCACTATGGGACGTACCCAACTCCAGTCTGACGTCGACATGTTGCAATCCGGAGCGACAATCGCGGCAATAGTAAAGCCAGAAAAAAGTAACAGCGACGTGAGTGTAGCAAGGACCGACATTAGGAGCAGAGTGCGGGTGGTGGGACAGGGGAAATAGGTCAGGTGTCTGACAGTCGGATGAAATTGCTTATAAGAGAATCTTCTCAGCCCCAACTGCCGTACAATCGATGCTTACGATCTGGGTCTGGAACCATGTCCAAGTGGGTCCTATTATTTCCCTGGTCATTTCCAAGGCCGCCCACTCTGAATCGTATTCCGAGTCTCGTCCCATGCCTGCCAGACGCATATTCCAAGCTCCCCGATATAAGTCAATCGGTTCCATATTGCGGAGATACCTTTTTCAGACCGCAATCGGGCACGAGCTGGGAGTTGCGAAACAGATGAACCTAGGGGCGCCGGCGAAGCGCGCATTTGGCGTTCCACCGTCTTTGGAGGTAATTGAGTCGCATACGGTATCGCCCTGCGTGTGCTAGTTACTATAGCGAGATAAAATGTGTGGATTGGGCCCTTTCGGCGGCTCATCACGGCGCAAAGCTGGGATCGCCCTTGAAAATGATGGTGATGTTGATGAGTATCGCCACATGAACTGAAAGCGGCATGGCCGTCACCACGTGCCCTCTGCCCGGCCGCTGCTCACAATTGTCAGTATTTCATTTACGCTGGTGAAAAGCCTCGCCCAATTAGTCAGTACCGACTCGGAAAGGTGTGACACGTACACGTCCTCGTCCACGCCCATGGCCACTGGCACGCGACGCTCAGTCATGCAATCATGGACGAGATTACCCGTGATCGTGGGAAGAACTGAGCCTGCGGCACGTGAGCAGAACCGATCCAATCCGTCGCAAAAAGAGGAATACAGTATCTTTCAACCCTGTCCCCGGGCCCATCCTCATCCGTTTCCTGCATCATCGCTGTTTTTCTCTTGAACCACTTCATTGGAGATAGATAGATGAAGAAAGGGGAAATGCTATGTGTTTCTGTTATTTCTTTTCCTTTGACAATAATGGTGCCATGTGTCTTTGTGCCATGACAACAACGGTGGGATCGCACACTGCATCTTCTCGAGTGGCGCACCTCTGTGCGGCCTACATCGAACTGTCCCCCGCCCTGACACTTGCGCCATACTACGTGAAAGAGTTAGCTGATGCCTATGTTCAACCGCGTGGCTTAATTTCCAAGAAAAGCAAAGTACAGCGCTTGGAACTGCCTTGGTTGCATCATCACCAGTGTGACAGCGAGCGTCTCAAGGCTTCGCTGTATATTAATCGGACTGAAAATGGCAGACAAAAATGCCGTCATGTCCAAGACACTCGTCACTGAAGAGGGCGTCCTTTTTACTGGCATCTAAGCTTGGATAGTGGGTTACAAGAAACGATCTGGCATATTATCCTCCCAATCATCTAGACACCTCTGGAAGACATCACTACCGCTATTTGCTTTACTTGGCACATCCCGGTCGAATAGGGCCCTGGTATCGAGACTCGGGAAGCCCAATGAGTCAAAGGGACAAGCGCGGGCATGCAGGTGGACAATTCGACCTTGCACCTGCTTCTGTACCTGCATCAGGGAAGAACGTGTCATCAGATCCAAGATATCGATCTCTTGGCGCAGGCTTGGCTGTCAACGCTTCTGGCCAAAATTATTAGGATCTGTCAATCCATGATATTAATTGTGAGCAGTGTGGGAGGGGACATACGGTCATGTGTCTGGAAAGTGGCCATTGCTGTCGTCGAGTCCCTTGTGCATGGATGACATGTCAATGCTCGCTGTAGGAGGTGGACCGTTCATGTGACGCAATCACCTTTGACGGGTGATATATGGTTTGATTGATTTGATTTACGAGTCAAGGTCCACATCTAGTTATACGAAAATGAGGACCAGAACGATCTGGGTCTCACCACCGCCCTGGACGCTCCCTGAATCTGCTCACATTAATTGTAATAACGCTATCATGGTTTGCTCGCGCAATGACTGTTGGGCATGCCAGGACAGAGAGTATGTTAGCATCAATATTCCACATAATACTAATACATCACGGAGTCATCGAGTATCCTATTTCCATCTCTGCGGCTACATCCTGGACTACATAATAAGAAACACTGATACGACACTACAATCAGGGACCATATCCTGCGATATTCGACTAAACTGGAAGGTCAGAATCATGCGATCTTTTTGTACATGCTAGTTCAACTATGCGACGAACAATCTTCGCCACGGGAGTCTCTAGGCAATGGGCGGGTCGCGATATTTACCCTGATCCCAGGTCTGCTTGTTGGCCAAGGCACTCACGCTTGGTGTATACAGCGAGGTAGGTAGTTGGGAAGCGACAGAGGGGACTGGTGGAGCGCCTCTGGACGGCTCAGGATACGAGGTTGTGAAATTTGGCGTCTGAGGACGCAAACGAAATGAGGCACATGAGCACGCTAGGACGACGAGGACAACGAATGAACGTACATCGATCGTCATCTGGGTTGGGGATGACCTAGCCCTCAATGGCTGCAAAATCGTCACGTAATTTGGCACAGACTGCGGGTCTTCCCCCATGTGCGGCTGCGATACACCATGGACTGCGGAGGCAGACGAGGGCGATGGCAGTGGTTCCTGGGATGTGGTATACAATCCCGACACAATGGGTGACGCCTGCATTCCACCCATGCTTCCAGAACCACTGTATGACATTAATGATTCGCCATTGACCGGAGACCCGACCGACTGCGCTTGCGATGCACCGCTGACTATGGACTCGCGGTACAGCGCTCGTGAATCATCGTTCACTGTAGAGCCTTTGGGCGGCCCCTGTACACGCCTCCGCCGCCGACAGTAGAAGAAGACGGCACCAGCAATGGTTATGAAAACCACACCGGCACCGGCAGCTCCCGCGATGACGGCTATGTTTGCTTTCTTCTTCGAGGTCGGGGGTGAGGTCGGTGAGGTGCCAGTGGCCGTGGATGAAGGAGGGGTGTCGCCGTCTCCACCCCGCGATCCGGGGGGGATGCGTGAGTTGTCAATCGACTCGCCAGGGAGTACCTCGGGTAAGCCTGGAGACACAGACGTGAAATGACCGTGGAAAAGCTAAGATAGAGTAATCATACCACCGATCTCCTTCGCTCTAGTGGCGTTCCACTTTTCCTGGTGCTAGCATGTGCTGTTAGTTCGTGCCCGGGCCGGAGCAGACAGCGTAGCAACGAACTGTGATGTTGTTGAGACTCCACTGGGGTAAACGAGTTTGGCCAGGGACAGGTTTGGGAAACCTGCTCTCGTCAGTTTCAATGCAATAGTACTATGTCGCAACAGTAATCTCACCATGAGGCAGGAGGTACAGTGGCGCAGCTCGATGACCATGAAACCCAGCTGAGGGCAGATTCATAAGAGATGATCGAGAGGGAAGCGTGCTGGATGCGTACGTTGGCCAATCCTCTGAGGAACACCCGGAGCAGGCACTTAAGAGTGAATACATGACAGTAGTGCACTTGCATAATTCGAGTTCCGTCATTGATGGATAGATGCTATTCGCTGTCTAGGAATGAGACAACGAGACTGGAACATGAATGAACAACTTACCAGTAGAACTGCAGGTCGATATCAAAATCGTCAAGATTCCGCATGGACTTTGTTTGAGAGTGTTGAATGACTGGACAAGCGGCCAGTCATCGGTAGCAGGTCGGATAAATACATCGTAGAACATACCCAACTCCAGTCAGTCGCAGAGGTGCACTCCGTGCCAACACCCGCGGCAATGGTAAAGCCAGGAAGGAGTAACAATGACGCGAGTGCGACGAGGACCGACATTGGGAACAGGGCATCGGTGGTAGGACGGGGGGAATATGTCATGAGTCTAGAACTTGGATGAGGTTCCTTATAAGATAATCGTCCTACTATCAACTGCTGCACAATTGGTGCTTATCTGGGTCTGGACCTGATCTCGAAGTGGGTCCCCGTCATTTCGAATGCCTGTCTTCTCTGAATTTTATTCCGAGTCTCATCCCACGCCCGCGAAAGGAATATCCCAAGCGCCCTGGTATAGTTCGAGCGGTTTTATATTGTGGCGATACCTTGTTCAGACCGCAATCGGGCACGAGCCGGGAGTTGTAACCCAGATGAGCCTAGGGATGCCTACGAAGTGCGCATCTGACTTTCCACCGTCTTTGGAGGTAATTGAGTCACATATGGTACCGCGGCCTGGCGTGTGCCAGTTAGCGAGATGAGAGGTGCATGAGTATTCGGCGACCCTTTTGGACGATTTTTCACAGGGCAAAGCTGAGTGGATCGCCCTGTGGGCCTGTGGCTGGAACATAGGTTTTGTTCAAACGTCTTTCAAGGAATTCTTGTGATGCAGCCATTGGATCAGAAGGACGTCCTGCCCGAAGATATAGTTTGAAAATGACGGATGAGGTCAGGAACGCGGCATACAGTACGTAAAGGTCTCACTCGGCTCCGGTCTCGCCCCGGGCCGCTGCTCGCCATCTGGCTACATATTGGACTACATGGTAAGAAAACATCGTCCCTGCAATCCCGACTTTGGAGACAAGGCATCCTGCGATATTCCGTCGATCGAACTGAGGTAGGTAGTTGCGAGGGGACTGGGAGTACAAATGGACTGGAACACCAAGTCTGCAGACATCCTGCCAGTGCTGTAGGTTGACCTTGGAACACACCGGGGTGACCGCTTCTCACGTCTTTCCATGTCCCACGTCACCATAATAATCGGCATACCTACCCACCCAACGCACTCTGGTCACACGCGGTCCATCGGTCTGCACGTTCTGCTCTCCACTCTCCTCGACATCTTCCCGTTCCTCGCTTCTGCCAGTGCACTTCATCCTTTCGCAGCATCTCTGTCACTCGCGATCTGGCCACTCTTCTCGCTCGACTTACGTCCTCTCGCCATCAAGATCAAGTTTAAATGAGGTCAAGGTCAGCAAAGTCAAAATCCGCTGGTCACAAACCACCTCGACTTCCGTTGTCGCGTCTGGATACCATGCAAGCCATGTAACGTAGTAGATAGCTTTGTCCTCCTTCATCTGTGCCCTCTATCAAAATGTCGCGTTGATTCCTCTTCTCTTTCGCTTCATCGAGCTTCATCCTCGTACGTATTGACCTCGGCGATGTTCGGACTGATACTTAGGCTACGCATGTATACAAAGACCGCATCGTCTTCAAGTTTGCGGTTCAATATCGAATATAAGTCTTCTTTCTCTCGTGTTACTCTCGTTTGTCTTTGTCTCTTCTCGCGAACTCTGAGTCTCTCGTCCCCGGTCGTGAACTCTCTTTCTCCGTCGACGGAAAATCGAGGTAACAATGGCCCACTCGTGACTCATCGTTCTCGTCCAAGACCCGCTCGATTGCCCTCCGAGTCGTCCTCCCTCTTGGTGTCGTCTTGCTGCTTGGATAGCACTTCCTCATATGACCCTCGGTCCTGCATTTTCCCCCACGGACGAACATATCCCCTCGAGCCTACACTGCAATCACGACGTTGGAGGGGAGACAAGCAACCACAATACTATACACAATTTCGTATTCGATCGAACCGGAAGGCCAGAATCAGACTACAGTATGGGCAAGCCGTGATATTCACCCTGCCGCCAGGTCTCCATGTTGGCCGAGGCTTTCGCACTTTCTCTATAAAATGAGCTCGGTAGTTGGGAAGGGACCGCCGAGGGCACGACTGGGGCTCCTCTGGACGATTCGGGAACCTCGGTGGTGACATTCGGTGTCTTGGAACGCAAAGAAACGAAGTACATGAGCACGCTCATGACGACGAGGACAACGAATGAACGTACATCGATCGTCGTAAGGGCTGGGAGTGACCCAGCGTCCAATGACGTCGGATTCGTCACGTTACCTGGCACTGGCTGCCGGTCTTCCGCCATGTGCGGCTGCGATGGACTATGAACTGCTGAGTCGGACTCGGGGGACACCAGTGGCTCCTGGGACGTGGCATTGATTGGTGATACAATGGACGCCGCCTGGAATCCACCGATGACGCCAAGGCTGCCAACAGACGACACCTGCATTCCACCCATGCCTCCAGACCCACTGTGTGACGGTGATGATCCGCCATTGACGGGAGACTCGCCGGACTGTCCTTGTGGTGCACCGCTGACTGCGGACTCGCGGTATAGTGGGTCTGAATCAGCGTTCACTGTAGAGCTGCCTGGCGACCCCCGTACACGGCTCTGCCGCCGACAGTAGATGTAGACGGCACCAGCAATGCCTATACAAATCACACCGGCAGCGGCACCCCCCCCGATGGCACCCACGTTTGTTTTCTTCTTAGTTGATGAAGTCGTGTTCCCCGTCGAGGTGGGCTGGGATAGAGAAGTGGAGGTGCTGATTGCTGCGCTAATGCTCGCGCCAGCAGGTATCTCGGGGGAGTCTAGAAACGTGAATGTGAAACCGCCGGGGAAAAGCTAAAATAGAGCAATCCTACCACCGACAGCACGCGATTTAGTTTCATTCCAACAGTCCTCGAGCTGCCATGCGCTGTTAGTTCGTGCCGGAGAAGACAACTTAGCAACGAACTGTGGCCGTGACGTCGATGAGAGCCCACTGAGGTACACTAATTTCGACAGGGACAGGATAAGGGAACCTACTCTCGTCAGAGCCAATATAATAAATGCCATGCCGCAACAGTAATCTCACGATGAAACAGGAAGCTTAGTAGTACAGTTGTACGAGTAAACAGCCCAGCTGAGGGCAGATCCATAAGAGATGATCGAGAAGGATTCGTGTTGAATGCGTACCTGGCCAAGTCCGCCCCCTGACATGCGCTGCATGCACTTAAGAGTGAATACATGACTGTGTTACACATGCATAACATCATGTCGTAACGGTCCACCGTGGGATCGTACCCATACGCAATTCCCGGCTGAATTGGACTGACGTTAAACGCTGTATAGAGATGAGACAGCGAGACTGGAACGTGCATGATAAACACTCAACCCTGATAGCAGGTTCCTCCCAAGTACGCGGCGACTACGCACGGAGTTTGGTGTCGAGAGTTGGATGCCTGGACATGCGGCCAGCTATCGAAATCAAATCCGTCGGGGAAATCCATTATGGGACGTACCCAAGTCCAGTCCAACGACGAGTTGCAGGGTGGAGCAACAATCGCGGCAATGGTAAAGCCGGAAAAGAGGAACAGCGATGCGATTGCAGCGAGGACCGACATTAGGAGCAGAGTGCGGGTGGTGGGACAGGGGAAATAGGTCAGGTGTCTAAATGTTGGACGAAAATGCCTATAAGAGAATCTTCTCGCTCCCAACTGCTGCACAATCGATGCTTACGGTCTGGGTCTGGAACCCATGTCCAACTGGTTCATCATTCCGAGTCCCTGGTCATTTCCAATGGCCGTCCACTCTGAATCGTATTCCGAGTCTCGTCCCATGCCCGCTAGACGCATATTCCAAGCTCCCCGATATAAAGTCAAGCGGTTCCATATTCAATTGTGGAGATAACCTTGTTCAGATCGCAATCGAGCTCGCCGAGCTGGGAGTTGCAAAACAGAATGGGCCTAGGGTCGCCGACGAAGAGCGCATTTGACCACCTTCCCACCGTCTTTGGGCGCAATTGAGTCACATGCGGTATCGCCCTGCATGTGGCAGTTTTAATCAGACCGCAACCTACCGCAACCGGCGGGAACGACGTGCTGGAAATTGCAACCACTGATGAGCCTCGGGGTGCCGGCGTAGCGCGCTTCCACCCCCTTCTGAGGTAATTAAGTCACATTTGGTATCGCCTTGCGTCTGCCAATTGGCTTGATGACAGGCTTGATGACATGTGCCCATGTACTCGATCCTTTTGGGCGATTTCAGTTGTCCAAGGATTTGTCAGTGCCAAGCTGGGGTATCGCCCTGTGGGCTGCGGCGAGATTGTAGGTTCAGATCAAACCTCCGCAGAGGCATCTTGTGATGTAGTCGTTGGGTCACAAGGACAAGGACGTGGTGCTCCAAGTCTTGCATTAAACGCGCCATCAAAACGTGAAGGGACTCGGTCCCGCCCGGGCCGCTGCTCACAATTGTCTTTATATTATTGTTGTTAGAGAGAGGGTTAGCATCAATGTCCCATTTAATGCATAACAAAGTCGTATATCCTATTGCCATCTCTGTGGCTACATCTTGGACTACATAATAAGTAACGTGCCTCCTGCAATCAGGTGTTGTATCCTCCGATATTCGATCGCACCGGAAGGCCAGAATCAGACCATGGGATAGCCGCGATATTCATTCTGACGTGGGGCCTGCATGTTGACCGAGGTGGCTGCACCTGCTTTATACGCCGTGGGAGGTAGTTGGGAAGGGACGGCGGGTACGTATTGGGCTCCTCTGGACGACTCGGGAACCACGGATGTGAAATTCGGTGGCTGGGCGCGTAAAAATGAGGCACATGAGCACGCTTAGGACGACGAGGAGAACGAATACACGTACATCGAACGTCATCTGGGTTAGCGGTGACCCAGTCCTCGACGAGTAATCTGGCAGAGACTGCCGGGCTTCCGCCATGAGCAGCTGCGCCGCACTCTGTCCTCCGGAGGCAGACGAGGGGGATGCCAGTGGCTCCTGGGATGTGGAATTGATTGCCGACACAATCGATGGCGCCTGGAATCCACCGATGAACGCAGAGCTGCCGATAGACGGCGCCTGCATTCCACCCATGGCTCCAGACCCACTGTACGTCGATTCGCCAGCAATTGGAGACCCGCCGGACTGTGGATGTGATGCACCGATGAAGGGTGACTCGTGGTATAGCGGTTGTGAATCAGCGTTTACTGTAGAGCTGCCGAGTGGCGCCCGTGCACGGCTCTGCCGCCGGCAGAAGAAGAAGATGGCACCAGCTATGCCTATGCAAACCACACCGGCAGCGACACCCCCCGCGATGGCACCCCCGTTTGTTTTCTTCTTAGTTGATGAAGTTATTGCCCCCGATGAGCTGGGCAGACTTTGAGAAGTGCTGCCTGTCGGACCGCCGTTAAATCTCGAGGTGCTGGTTGCTGTGCCAATGGGCTGGCCAGCAGCTATCTCAGGGGAGTCTAGAGACGTGGATGTGAAACCACCGGGGAAAAGCTAAGATAGAGCAATCCTACCACCGATACCATGCGCTGTAGTTACGTTCCAACTGTTCTCGAGCTGGCATGTGCTGTTAGTTCGTGCCGGAGAAGACAACTTAGCAACGAACTGTCATGTCGAAGAGAGCCCACTGAGGTACACTAGTTCCGTCAGGGACAGGATTGGGGAACCTGTTCTCATCAGTGTCAATGTCACAAATACTATGCCGCAACAGTAATCTCACGATGAAGCAGGAAATTTAGTGGTGCAGTTGAACGAGTATTCAGCCCAGCTGAGGACAGACCCATAAGAGATGATCGAGAAGGATACGAGTTGAATGCGTACGTTATCCAATCCTGTCCCTGACATGCGTCGCACGCACTGATGAGTGAATACATAACAGTGCTACACTTGCATAAGTTGCCGTTGTCAACACCGCTCGGGCCCGTGTAGGAGTATCCCGGCAATAGTGAATTGATGGTAAACGCTGTCTAGAGATGAGACTGCGAGACTGGAACATGCGTGATAAACACTCACAATTCTGATTGCAGGTTCCTCCCAAGTACGCAGCGACTGTGCACGGATTTTGGTTTCGAGAGTTGTATGTCTGGACATGCGGCCAGCTATCAAAAGCAAGTCGGAGAAATCCATTATGGGACGCACCCAAGTCCAGTCAATCAGCGAGCTGCAGTCCGGAGCAACAATCCCGGCAGTGGTAAAGCCGGAAAAGAGTAATAGCGATGTGATCGCAGCGAGGACCGACATTAGGGACATGTGGGTGGGAGGACGGGAGAAATGGGGTCAAGTGTTGGAAGCATGCTGTACTTGGATGAAATTCCTTATAAGAGGTCTGCCATCAAACTAATTGATGCTTACAATCTGGGCCTGGACCCGATCTCGAATTGGGTCCCTGTCATTTCCACTTCCAACTTTTCGACTTCAATTCCGGGTCCCGCCTGTCCCCCCGCCAGTTCAAGGCAGTCTTCAAGTGCCCCGATGTAGTTCGAGCGGTTCCGCACCGTGGGGATACAGCACAGACCGCAACCGGGGATGAGTTGGGAGTTGCAACCCAACGCCCATACCCCCTGGGAGCCGACGGAGCGCGCATCCGGTTATATTTGATTTTCTACCCGCCTTTGGAAGTACTGTATTGACACCGCACACGGTATCGCCTTGCGTATACCAAATAGGGAGATGAGAAACAGGCAAGTGCTTGATCCTGTGAGCATTTTGTGACAGCGCTAAAGCTGGCGTTTGTGTGGCGATAAATCTGGACTCGGATCAACCCCTGCCAAGACGCCACCAACAATTGGCCATGAGATTGTTATGCAACACCCAAGGGAGGAGGGCCGATTACTGTAGTTGAAAAAAATGATGATGATGACGAGTACAGAATACGAGCATCAAGCATTGAACCATGTAGTTCACATGTGGATGAGTCCGAGAAGACCGGTCACATGAGAGACACTGTTTGGTTTGGTTTGCATACGTATGTGTGACATACCTGTCACATGTCACATTAGTTACACCCTTGCATATCCTCCAAGTTGATGCCAGTGTATGTTAGGTCGGTCAAAAATAAGTGGTAGGTTCTAGTTTTTGAGTGTGGACATGCTTCTTGTCCAAGTGGAGCCTTGTTTTCATCAGGACAACTGAAACGGCGTCCTGGCCTGTAACGCCAGTGGTATGGGCTTTCCTGATGTGCCGCTGGGGGCGCTACTACAGTGGTATATATATTGCAACCGCACCAATGGCATTGACGTCCTATGACCCTTAACATATGTCATACTTCCGCCATAGTTGCCCACAAAACGCATTTTCTGAACCAGACACCAAGACTATTTCCCACAGTGTTTTGGCGGACAATGCCGAACACATCGTTTCCTACGACGGCACAGGACAGCACAACAATAACGGAGCTGGCGCTGCAGCTTGCGGACTAGCGGCACTGAATTTTGCGAAGACAGTCTTCTCGATCGAACAAGGCGGTTTGAAGGATACAGCTCTTTTGCAGGCTGTCCTGGCCCGCGGATGCATAGAGGTACGGTTACCTTGTCCAACTACGCGAATCGGACTCGGAGCATAGCCCTCCCTCTCCAGGAATCCACTGCGAGATGCGCATCGTGGCCTAGTAACCTTAATCTAGAAGTCGAGGATATCTCCCACGCTCCCTTGTTTGAGCAGTCCTTGGAGCTAAGGACAACCACATACGGTCTTCCTGGGGTCTCGGAATTTACATCTTTACTCACGTAAGTACATGGTATTGTGATCGCATGCGGTTTCTGATGAATATCCTCAGGGAATTGAGCAACCTCGAATCTTCAGCAGTCGCTATCATTACATGCTCTCCTCAGATCCTTGCATGCTTAAAGCTACGACTTACGACCAAGGACGTCTTTCTTATCTTCGATTCCCACCCTCGTCCATCCCATCCCAACGGTGCTGGGGTGATAATCAGCCCCTCGATCGAGGGAACTGCCCATCGGCTTACCAAACTCCTTTCTACCGTCGACCTACGATCACAGTCCGAATTTCGGAAATGTGAACGGGAACGCTCGGAAAGCGAAATTAAGGAGGCAGAGGCGCGCACTCAAAGGCAAGAGAAGCTAATGCAGCGACTCGAATCGACAATCAATCCCTGCCCTTCGACGCCGCGGAGACATTTTTCGAAATCAACACATTACTCGTCTAATCCGTCATCCTCCGAGGCCTCCACATCTACCTTCAATCCTCTCTCTCTTACTTCGTTTTCCACCAGCTCAAGATTAGGTCGTGCATGTAATTCACCTGGGGGCCCACCGATTCCTCCCTTTGATCGCGACGGTGATGTTTTATATGCCATGCACCTGCAGCGCGAGTATGATGACGAAGATCGTGCGCTCTTCGTACAACGCACTGATCGCGCGGACAATATCTCATATGCCATGCGCCTGCAGCACGAATATGATGTCGAAGATCGTACGCTCCGTGATACCTCATGTGCCATGCGCCTGCAGCGCGAGTACGACGAAGAAGATCGTGCGCTCCGTGACATCTCATATGCTAAGCGCCTGCAGCGCGAGTACGATGACGAAGATCGTGAGCTCCATGATAGTCTATCTGCTTTGCGCCTGCAACGCGAGTATGATGACGAAGATCATGCTCTCGCCGCACAACTCACTGAGCTCGCCAATTCCGCACAGCCAGTGTTTCAGTGTGGCGTATGCATGGAAGAGATGCCTGAGGATTCAATCGCTCGCCTTGACCCTTGCGCACATGCCTTCTGCCGCCAATGTCTACTCGGGCACGTCACCGCACGCCTCGGCGAACGTAGGTTTCCTATACTCTGTCCTACCTGCACTGCGAGTAAAGGCAAGGGAAAGGAAGCAGCTGGCCGTACGTGTCTTTTGCGGACGGTCGATTTTGCCTGTCGTCACCTTGCTGATGCCTTCCTTAGAGGTTTCGCAGCCCCTTGCCCTGAACCTCGGAATCACCGAAGAGCAAAACACGATCTGGATTGAGATGGAAATGGCCGAATTCTCTATTCATCTACAGTGCAGAAAGTAAGTCGCGCTGTTCACTGTCTGCTTGCGTGCTGATAGTAATCATCGGCCAGGTGCCAGCGAATGATGTTCGTGGCTAGAGACGAATATGAAGAAGTCAGTGCCATCGTTTGTCCGCTTCCGGACTGCAATTACGTATGGTGCAAACATTGTCAACAAAGAATCGACCTCGATTCCAAGGGGCCGCAGCACTCGTGTGACGGTACATCGGAACTGGACCATTTGATAAAGCAGCAGGGATGGAAGTATTGTCCGAGTGAGCCCGCACTGACTTGGACACGCGGCTGTATTCGTTCTCAGTTCTTCTTCTTCTCCTTTGATAGCGTGCAAGACGCCGATCCAGAAAGGATCTGGATGTCATCACATGAAGGTCCGTCGGTGTGATTTAGTTCAGGGTTGGGCGCGACGGTGGACATACATTGATATCTCCTCGCTCGTAGTGCATAACTCCCGCATGCAACACGTGAGCCCTGGTCACTTCGCCCGCCGGCATTGTGATCGCCATGTCTGACGGAGAACTTTTAACCAGGCACTTCTGCTATACTTGTGGTGGTCTCATCGTGAGATCAGCCGACGGGAAAGAGATCAACACGGCGGTAACGAAACATTACAGCAAGAACTGTGCGCTTTTCGAGTAACTTCTGGATCTCACGGAAGTCCAAGTTATTTGGGACGGTCGAATACCCAGATACGTACCGTTGCCAGTCGCGAAGACACTTGATCTAGCAACAGCCGAGGATTACGACTCGTATCCCTGAAGTAGGTAACAGTGGTATATCATCTATCCCGTATTATCTTGCTTCTACGAGGTTATATCCCTATGTCGTTGTCGTGCTAGTTGTTTGGTTCGAAAAGACGCTCTTGGTTAATACGTGTCCGACTTTCCGTGATGGCTTCATGTCAATCTACGACCACGCACATGAAAACATGAAATGGATTCTATGCCATGGTCGTGGGAGACGGTGGTAACAAATCCGTTCTCAGCTCACTAAAGGTGACTATCAACCAAGGAGCTCGCGCTCGACGGGCTGGGGGAACCGACGCGGAATAAATTCACTCTCGGACCTGTCGTAGCCCATGCTAACCCTTTCTCGTAAGATATATCGCCAGGAATCGCATTAAGAGCTGCGCGAGCTTCGTAACTCGACACTTTGCTGGGTCACCTACCGTAGTCGCCTGTTTCGCGTGCGAATGGGAGGATTGGGACAAAGCCGGCGACTTAGAATAGGGCACGTATGAGGTTTCGAGAAGCGCAGATAGATTGTACATCACAGCAATCTCAATCGTACATAATATGTAGTCCTGCAGATGGGAATAATACAGCTCGCGGCCCACGAAAGAGAGAGCGCGGTGCGTTTACTAATGGTAAATGGGGGAAAGCGTGCGTCATCTGCGCGCGATCAAGTCCAGTGTGCTGCCGTCCTCGAGGATGGCAATAACATAACAAACAAAGTGCCAAAAAAAACAAAGGAAATCAGTCCGAATTCCATTGAATAGGCCATCTCAGAACTCTGGACCCACTGCAGAGGATTCCCGCACTGCCTATTTTGCATTCATTACTGTGCTTGCGAGCTTGAATGTGCCAGTGCCACCGGCCAGTGTGATCAAGCCATTGTGGTCCTTGGCTGTTGTGGCAAGGGGGGTGCCGTTCACAGGAGCAGTATTGACGGGCACGAGATGCTGTGCGTAGACGGGCGCCTGTATGGACACGGGCTCTTTTGTGCGAACGGGCACTTGGGGCGTGGGGTTACCGTGCACACGAGTGGCGTACTCTGGCTGCTGCAACGTGGGGGCGGACGGCGAGGCAGACGGTAGATTAGAAGTGGGCACCGAAGACATGGGCTCGGGGTATAGACTGGCCGGGTTGAACGACCCGATTTGCCCAGGATCTGGAGAGTGGGCCGAAGACAGCACCGAGGTGATCTTCACCTGTCTCTTAATCCGCATTGCTTGCGCGGTGTACTTGTTGACAGAAGCGTGCCAATCTGGGGGGAGGCAGAAATGGGTGGCCCCATCTGCAAATTCAACAAAATACCAACTGTCGGAGATGAGGGAGAGCGACACAGTCTGCCAGTGAGGGGTTTGGTTTGTAGATCACTGGCAGTCAGTGAATTCCTAGCGTCAAGGAAAGCTCTGAGGCTTACCACCACCGCAAGCCCCTCCCTCTTAGCTGAAGTCAATTTTTGGCTTAGCGATTCGGGGACACCAGACCAGAACATAATTCCGGTGTTCAGAATCACGACAAAAGAGCCGTTCTTGCCCACGGCGACATGACGGATCCCATGATTTGCCTCGCGCTCTAGAACTGTATCGAGCTTCTGTGGGACATTGCGCCATGCGCAGTGGGTGATCGAGCCATCCGTCTTGTGCATTCCCGCGACGTAACCCATCGAGTCTGGCACGAATGTGAAGAACTGGATTGTGTAGTGCTGTGGGCTGAAACCGGCCTTTTGCTTGAGCTGGATGAATAGCTTCACGTTTGAAAACTGGCGGTTTTCGTCCGCTTTGCACTCTGCAGAAGCGCCCGTTCTTTGTATCAATAACAAGAGACCAGATGATGGGGTCAGGCGTGGGAGAGAACGTACCGAGTCGTTTGTCAGTACGGAGGAACCAGTCACCATCGAGTCCGGTGGACAGCTGCTGTACCTCCTCGCCTTTTCGTCGTACGTCTTCCATCTCACGGTCCAAATCACGAGGGAGCCCTTGCCTGGATAATGATGCTTTGTGGCTCGGTGGCGGATGCAAGGTGACTTCGTTGACTCACCATCCCATCGCCTCATGATGTGATCCAACATAGAAACCACCGTTGCTCCCACAGTTCACCAGGGTAAAGGCGACCATTGTCAGGTATGATCTGGATACCAGAGAGGACAATTGTGATCTATCAGGGGCTTATCGGCCCCAGGAGGACAAGAGCCAGGGGAAGGGGCGGCATCAGGACAAAAGGCCTCTTAAGAATGCCTGTTTCCTGACTTGTTACGCCAAGAAAATTCCCTCAGTCTTGCAGGGGCCGAGACCCGGCTTGCCAGTGCAGTGGCACAGTGGACAGCGCTTAAACCGGACCTTGACATGCAGCGCTTGACATGCTTGACATGTCACTGGCACCTACAAGGGCACCTATGAACGTTCGATCCAATTGTGGACGCCCTGTACCACTGCCCTGTGACAAAGACCGCGCCAAAACTGAGATATCAAACTCAAAGAGAATTGACCTGCATGATAGGAGGACTGAAAAATCTTACAATCTCACTGCGGACGTTGCGTACTCAAACGATTAGGTAATTGAGTACCGTGAATGTAAGCTACAGAATTTGGAATGCTTCATTGCCCCACTGTGTACGCCTTGCGCCGATGATTGATGATCTAGTAAAGAGTGGACAGTCCAGATCAATGGCACGACAGTCTTTCGGCGACAGAACATCATGCGACGTAGATGGCTGCCCTTATCCTCACCCATGCAGCGAACCAAATTCATGCGGCGGGCGATCAGCCACTGGCACTCGTTGTGCGCTATGATTCGCGCCGAGGACCTGCCTAGGTGCTCCTCCGGTGTCCATCTCTTGCATATTGAGAGCAACGGGAGGCGGCAGGAGACCATGGCAAATGGGAAAGCAATCAGGAAACGTGTCTTGGATAAACCAATTTCCAAACAAGTGTAAGATCCATGTCACGTGCTTCGGCACAATTTCATCTCTTCTTCGCTCACACGACAGTTTACAGTCGGCAGTCGGTAACCTGTCCTGAATGGTCCCTAAATAAATATGCCGCAACAACTGCAATAGTGCCCAGAGATGTTTAATTGCGTAATGGGTATAGGGGATGTCAGAGAGTAACATCAAGAGGGTACATATAGTATTCTGGGTTGGTGCCCCTGGCTACCGAATAAAATTTCTACTGTCGTAGATACGACTGTGGAAGGAAAAAGAAAAAAGATAACGCTAGAG